>PVIH01008057.1:60156-94852 GCA_004025045.1 Sigmodon hispidus
CAATAACTATACAGAGGATAATAATCATAAGCATGGCTTATCAAGGGTGGAAATGCAAATAAGATTGCTACACATATATTTTCTTTGTGTTCAGCTTTCCCTCTGAATTTTTTTTTCCATCCCTGTATATCCTTATTCAAGGTCTCTTCCCCCTCCCACCACATCTGGTCATTTTTCTTCTCTGCAACTCCCCATCCCCAGTCAACTTTAAAACTTGTCTGTTTTATATTGATAGGATCCCTTCTCAAAATATTACACATAGATGTCTGATGAAGAAAGTGGGCATGTTGAGTAAGCCCACATGGTGAACTGATGATGGCTTCTTTATTTTTTAGCAATTAGCAGGTTGTATATTTGTGCATGCACATGCATATATACTTAAAAGTCATAAACAAAGAAAAAGAAGCTAGCAACTTGAAGTGGATAGCTTGGAGGGGCTAGATGAGAGAAGCTTCCATCTAGTCCCCAGAAGCTTCTCAGTTTCAGGAGGTGCTATTTATCCATTGTTGTTCTTAGTGTCTGTGCTACTGGTGTTATAGTTAGGAAGTGGTCACCTGCCAGACTCTGTCTCTCACAGACAGGCAGGGGGAGATCTGGACCAGCCAGCCTCTCCCTGGGACTGGAGCAAGATGATGAGTATCTGCTACCCAGAACCCCCTAGCCATGGGGGAAAACACACACTAGTTGGAAGCCTTGTTGAAGCAAGAATTTGTTTTATTGCATCAGGCCAGAACTTATATAGGGTTGTGAGAAAGGGGTGGAAGTCATGGAATGGGGTAGGTGGGGTGAGGAAAAAGGGACAATAGTATTTTACCAGGTTAGCAGAGGTTAGGCAGAGGCAGCCTTAGGTCAGGCTGTGCTGAGTTACTCATATGTGGAGTTTATGGTCGGAGATAGGTTGCCAAACTCTAGAAAGGCTTAGGAATTTACACTAGGGCTCAACCCCACAACATCAGAGGAGCTCAACAGTCACCTGTGCCAAAGCATTGGAAGGTATTTCTCACTTTCTTTTCTATTAAGGTCAGTGTAGCTGAGTTTATGTTGAGGTTTTCAATCTACTTGGATTTGAGTTTTGTGCAAGGTAATAGGTATGTGTCTATATGCATTCTTTACATACTACCATCTAGTTATGCTAATACCATTTGTTAAAAATACTATCTTTTTTCCCACTGAATATTTTTGCCCTCTTTGTCAAAAATTAGGTTTTCATAGGTGGGTGGATTAAGCACTTTGATTCAATTCCATTGACCCACAAGTCTGTTTTTATGCCAGTACCAGGCTCTTTCTATTACTGTAGCTCTATTGTATAGTTTGAAGTCAGGGACAGTGATGCGTCCTGAGGTTCATTTGTTGAGCAGGATTGTTTTGGTAATCCTGTGTTTCCTGTTATTCCACAGGAAATTGAGTATTGTTTTTTCAAGGTCTGTAAAAAAATTGTGTTGGGATTTTGATGGAGACTGCATTGAATCTGTAGATTGCTTTTGGTAGGACTTGGCAATTTTATTATGTTGATCCTACCTATCCAGGAGCATGAAAGTTCTTTCTATTTTCTGTATTATCTTCAATTTCTTTCTTTAGTGATTTAAAGTTTTTTGTCAAACAGATCTGCTACTTCTTAACACCAAGATACTTAATGCTATTTGCAGCTATTATAAAGCTTAATGTTTCCCTTATTTCTTTTTCAGTCCCTTTATCCTTAGTATATAGGAGGGCTATTAATTTTTTGGGTTAATCTTGTACCTTGTTACATTACTGAAGGTGTTTATCAGCTGTAGAAATGCCCTAGTAAAATTTTGGGGGTCACTTATGTACACAATCATATCATCTACAGATATAGTTGACTTCTTTTCCAATTTGTATCCCCTTAATCTCCTTTTGTTCTCTTATTGCTTTACCTAAAACTTCAAGAACTATATTAAATAGATAAGGAGAGAAGGATCAGTCTTGTCTTGTTCCTTATTTTAGTTGAATTACATTGAGCTTTTCTCCACTTAGTTTGATGTTGGCTGTCAGCTTGCTGTATATTACCTTTATTTTATTTAGGTATTTTCATTGTATTCCTGATCTCTCCAGGATTTTTGTTGTGAAGGAGTATTAGATTTTGTAAAAGGTTATTTCAGCATCTAAGGAGATGATCATGTGGTTGTTTTTCTTTTAGTTTGTTTATATGATGGATGACATTCACAGTTTTTCCTGTGTTGAACCATCCCTACATCTCAAGAATGAAGACTACTTGATTGTGTTGAGTGACTTTTTTGAGATGTTATAGGATTTACTTTCCCAGAATTTTATTGAGTATTTTTACATCAGTGTTCATGAGGGAGATTAGTTTGTAATTTTCTTTGTTTGCTGAATCTTTGAGTGGCTTGGGTATCAGGTTGATTGTGGCCTCATAAAAAGAGTTTAGCAATGTTCTTTCAGTTTCTATTGTATGGAACAGTTTGAGGAGTATTGTTATTAGTTCTTCTTTGAATGTCTGAATGTCTGGTAGAATTTTGCGCTGAGACCATCTGATCATGGGTTTTCTTTGTTTGGGAGACTTTTAATAACAGCTTCAATTTCCTTTGGGGTTATAGTTCTCTTTAGGTAGTTTATCTGATCTTGATTTAATTTGGTAAGTGTTACTTCTCCGGAAAGCTGTTCATTTCTTCTAGATTTTCCATTTTAGGGAAGTATAGATTTTCAAAATATGACCTGATAATTCTCTGGATTTCATGGAGGTCTGTTGTTATGCCCCCTTTTCATTTCTGATTCTTTTAATTTGGATACTCTCTTTTTCTCTGCCTTTTGGTTAGTTTGGATAAGGATTTATCTGTCTTGTTGACTTTCTCAAAGAACTAACTCTTTGATTCCTTGATTCTTTGTATTGTTCTCTTTGTTTCAACTGTATGATTTCAGCTCTAAGTCTGATTATTTCCTGCCATCTATTCCTTCTACTTGAGTTTGCTTCTAATTGTTCTAAGGCTTTCAGCTGTGCTGTTATGTCTCTTGTCTGAGATTTCTCTAGGTTTTTTATATAGGCATCTAGTGCTATGAATTTTCCTCTTAACACTGCTTTTATTGTGTCCCATATGTTTGGGTATGTTGTACATTTATTTTCATTAAATTCTAGAAAGTCTTTGTTTTCTTCCTTAACTTCTTTCTTGACCTAGAGGTGGTTTAATGTAGAGATGTTCAGCTTCCATAAATTTCTAGGTTTTCTGTAATTTTGTTGTTGTTGTTGAACTCTAACTTTGGATCATGGTAGTCTGATATTATACAAGGGGTTATTCTCATTTTTTCTTATCTATTGATATTTGCTTTATGATTGAGTATGTGATCAGTTTCAGAGAAAGTTCCATAGAACGCTGAGAAATCTGTATATTTATTTGTGTTTGGGTGGAAGCTTCTGTACATATCTATTAAGTCCATTTGGGTCAAAGCATTTGTTAGAACCTTTATTTCTTTCTTGAGTCTCTGTCTGGTTGACCTATCCAAGGGTGAACATGGGGTATTAAAGTCTCCCACTATTAGTGTGTGGCATTTGATGTGAGGTTTAAGCTTTAGTAGTGTTTCTTTTACATATGTAGATGCCCTTGTGTTGAGGGAATAAATATTCAGGATTAAGATTTCTTCTTGGTGGATTTTTCCTTAGGTGAATAAGTAATGTCCATCCTGGTCTCTTTTGATTGATTTTTAGTTCAAAGTCTATTTTATTAGACATTAAGATGGCTACACCAGCTTGTTTCTTGGGATCATTTGATTGAAAATTCTTTTCCCAACTCTTTACTCTGAGCCTGTGTCTGTCTTTGAATTTGAGGTGTGTTTCTTGTATGCAGCAGAAGGATGGCTTCTATTTTTGGATCCATTTTGTTAGGGTGTGTCTTTTTATAGGTGAATTGAGTCCATTGATATTAACAGACATTAATGACCAATGCTTGATAGTTCCTGTCATTTTTGGTAGTAGCTTGTGTGTATTTCCCTTCTTTTTTTTTTTGCCTGTATGATTATTGATTGCTTGTGGTTCCCTATGTGTATCTGGATTCCTTAGGTTGGAGTTTTTTCTCTAGTGCTTTCTGTAGAGCCCAATTTGTGGATAAGTATTGTTTAAATCTGGTTTTGTCATGAAAAGTTTTGTTCATTTCATTTATGGTGATTGATAATTTTGCTGGGTATAGTAGTCTGGATTGGCAGCTGTGCTCTTTCAGTGTTTGTATAACTTCTGACCAGGACCTTCTTGCTTTCTTTTTTTCCATTGAATAGTCCTATGTTATTCTGATGGGTCTGCTTTTAAAGGTAATTTGGCCTTTTTCTTTTGCAGCTCCTAATATTTTTTCTTTGTTCTGCATGTTTTGTGGTTTGATTATTATGTGGCAAGCAGTATTTTTTGAGAGTGTCTATTCTATTTGGTGTTCTTAAGCTTCTTGTATCTTTATAAGCATTTGCTTTTTAGGCTGGGAAAGTTTTTTTCTATGATTTTACTGAATACATTATCTGTGCATTTTAGTTGATATTCTTCTCTTTCTTCTAATTATTCTTAGGTTTGATCTTTTCATAAGGTTCCAAATTTCCTAGACATTTTGTGTTATGACTTTTTTGTTTGTTTGTTTTAGTGTTTTCTTTGACTGTTGTATCTATTTCCACTATTGTATCTTCTACTCCAGAGATTCTCTTTTCCATGTTTTGAATTCTGTTGGTTATGCTTGCATTTATAGTTCCAATTTGTTTTTTTCAGGTTTTCTATTTCCAGCTTTGACTTGTTTTGTGCATTCTTTATTGCTTCTATTTCAATTTTTAATTTCTGGAATGTTTCTTTCATTTGTTGGTTTTCTTTATTTTCTTTCAGGGATTTGTTAATCTCTGCCATTTTTTGTTTATATTTTTTTCTTTTTCTTTAAGTGAATATTTTATATCCTCTTTTAAGGCTTATGTAATCTTCATAAAATTGTTTATAAAGTTGTTTCCTTCTGTTTCCTCTTCATTACTATGCTCAGTTCTTAGTGTTGTAGAAACACTAGCTTCTTCTGGTGGTGCCTTGTTCTTTATATTGTTACATGTATTCTTGCACTGGCGACTTCCCATTGCTTTCTCTGTTTACTCTTAGTCAGCTCTTAGTAAACTCTTAGTAAGTTATGGTTCTGGGATTTGTGTGTCCCAGCTGCAGCAGGATTTGCTCTTAGTTGACTCTTAGTCAGCTCTCAGTTAGCTGTCTTAGTCAGTTCTGGAACATGGTGCTGTGTGATATCCAGATGTCAGTGTGTGATGATGTAGTTTGTGTTTGGGACAGGGTTTGGCTGTGGGATATTCTTCCCGTTGTCTGTTGCTTGAAATTGCTGGAGGAGAGTCTCCCAGCTTTCCTTTGTTTAGAGTGGGACTGAGTATGGGTGAGGAGTTGGGGCTGTGTCCCTGGCTTCTGAGAGAAGATCTCTGCTTTACCTAAGGGTTGGCATGCACTCACCTCTTAGTTAGTTCTGGATCAGAATGCTGATGCAGGATTTCCAGATGTGGGTCCTGATGATGGCTTCTAACAATTGCAGATAGTATCCAGCATCAATGACTACCTCCATCCAAAGATAAAATGAATCCAGGGTCTATCTCATGTCTACAAGGAAATAAACATTGCAAAGATTTTGAATCATTGTTAAACTAGAATCCATTGCAGTGGAGAATGGGTAATATAGCCTTCTCAATATCTGGAGACAGCCTTGAGAATATGGATGTTAGACACTACCAAACTTAAAACATTTAACATGTGACACTGATTTGTGTCATTCCTAGGCATGCCCCCAGGTGTGGCATGCCCCTAGGCATGGCTGGTTGTCCTTAAAAAGAAATAACATGTGGCAGTGGGTCCTTTTTTTCTGTACTCTCTTTCCTTCTTCCTTTTTTCTTCCTTTCCTTCTTTCTCCCTCCCCGCCTCCCATCTTTGGATATCTAACCTCCCTAAATAAACTCTGTGTGGTTCCTGGCAGTGAATGTTTTGTGTCTCTCCCATGTGCAAAATACTAACACTACCCATCTGAGAAGCCGTTGGCAGTTGATGGCAACTGGAGGAGGGATTGTCATTTTTCCTTAGGGGTGAGACCACTAGTGACTTGAGCATGTTCCAGTGAATAATCTTACAAAATTGGAGGGAAAAAATAAAGGAGTGGATATGATCATAATATGTTTGGGAAATTCTCAAAGAATAAATAGGAAAAAAAAAAGTCACCCAGTTCCTCTATCCCTGTAGTAGTCTGGAATGTTATAGAATCTTAAAAGTTTTCCCCAAGACTTCAAAGCTGAGAATTGACCCTGTATTTGAAGGGAAATGACACTTTAAAGAATAGCTCACAGTTGCTGGAAGCAATCTTTGTCTTGTTTTATTTTTGGTCAGTGATTCCCAAAACACGTTTTCTAAGTAACCTCACATAATAAAATGACATTATACAATGAATAACATTATCTCCCCATATTACATCTAGGACAGAAAGATTTACAGATTGGAGTAACTCATGAGAAAAAACCCAGATGGTCAAGTTTATACCTGAAACCCAAGACTTGATGGGTGTTCATTTCAAACAGGATTTCTGTCCTGTGGGAGAATTTTTGGCAACTTATCTCTTTTGATGGCACTGCAGCTTTCTAACTTTACAACATGCCTTTTGGTTTTATGTATTTTTTTCAGAACTAGTGTATCTGCAATAAATCTAAGCTTTCCATATTTGAGACAATCTATTATCATGACTAAAGCTGCAAAAATAAAGGCTATGGAACTTGTGTTCCCTTAAGTCAAGGATGGATGCATTTTCATTAGGATGTATTCAGGTTCTCCATTTTCAGAAAAAAAAAAAAAAAAAAGAAGAAAAGAAACAACCCCCCCCCCCCAAAAAAAAAATCTCTTGATGTGTCTACTGGTTTTCTCTTTATGCAATCATCTACTCTCATGCCTTTAAGATATGATATATCCAAAGAAAAATGTTGAAACGATAGTAAACAGACAGGTTTTTTGTAAGAATTATTGAAGCGGACCAGCTGGAACTAGAAAAGTAGGGGAGATTAATTTTTTATGCCTGAACTAGAGATCTATTTGTTAAGTAGTATTAATGTAGGGGGGTGAGCTAGATTTTGCATCTCTGTGAGGCAATACATCTCTTTGTTTACCCCTTTTGTAATTAATTCAGGCCTTAATTGTATTAGGTAAAGGGCGGAGAATTAAAAACACAGGCTTAAATGAATCTGGGAGCATGAATTTATTACTGTGATAAAAGAGCCTCGTCTCCAGGTCTCCGTTTGCTACATTGCTTCAGAACTTCTCATCTACAATAAATCACAGCAGCTGGATGTGTTCCCTAGGCTGAGAACAATGGCTGAATGGGCTGTAGGTAGCCCCATAAAGCTCTCAGCTCAGAGCTTTCCTTGTTACCCCTGCATGATCTGGCCTGGATAGCTCCCTGTGAACTGAAAGCCTCCTGCTAGTCCTGCTCCTGTGTGAATTCTACTTTAGACTCACAGACAGTGTGTGAGTTTTCTGCAGTATTTCTAGAAATGAACCACTTGAAGAAACTTGCCACTTCAGGTCTAATACAAAGCAATAATAATGAAATGATTGCACCAAGATCCCCTAAGGTCTTCTGTTATTCAAACTGTCACCCAACACCCACTTCCTGCCTCCCACTTTGTCTCTGTTATTTGTCCTGAGATGCTCTGTGCTCATTTGTCCTGTTTTTCCTGTAGGCCTATGCAAGCTGGAGGGCCTGTGAGTTCACAGTCCTTCATTGCTTTCCACCCCTGTACTGGGTTTTAATTAACATGTGAGTGGGGCACGGATATGAAAGGTTTTCTTCCCCTTTACTTCAGGGTAAGTATGTAGGGTAAAGAGCAAATAAATGAAATTTATACTTCCGTCCCATTAGGGGATCAGCAAGAAGCTGGAACTTGTTTTGAAGATCCTGAGAATTGACAGCTTCCCCACCCCCCCACACCCTTTTCCTCTAGTCCTTTGCTTTCCTCTAGGAAGTGCATAGTTGTGTTTCACTCTTCTCTTCTGAGGTTCCCTCAACACTTTCATATACCCAACTTTTCCTGAGCCTATCACAGTTCTATCTGAGTCTATCTAGTTCTCTGAGCAACTTTGTAGCCAATAGCAGAAAGTCAAATTGCTCTACAGAATTAATAAATCAGTTCCCCAAATATCTGCTAAATGTTACAGTTCTGAACTGAAGAAGAGCCTGTGACCCTGACACCTATCAGGGACTCATGGTTCAAAAGGCTAATGTTAAGAATCAAGAATTCCCAAGGTTCAGGCACAGGAGCATAGCCTGTTACTGCTCCACGAGGTTCCACATACTGCTCATGCCAGTCATCTATCTTTGGAGAGTTTAATTCCTTTTCCTGATGGTTCCCCAGTGGCTGTTTGAGATTCAGTCAGCCATCTCTGTGGGACTCATCCTCATAATCCCTATTCCTTTGCTCACATAGACTTTCCTCTCTCTCTCTCTAGCTGGACCAGACCAGGAGCTCAACCTGGTGCTTAGCTATGGATCTCTGCTTCTGTCTCTATTCATTGCTGGATGTAGGATCTATAATGACACTTAGGGTGGTCATTTATTTCATTACAGGGGATGTGTGAATGAACCGGCACCTTAGAGCCTATTCCCTACAGAGGAATACCTAACCCAGTCCTAATATTGGGATGAGGGAATCTAGCATACCTCTAATGGATATACCAGACTAAGCTGACCCACCTTGGGACTTTTGACCCTCCTTGGGGAAGAGATGGGGGATGGGGTAGGGAAGACTGAGGGAGAACTAAAGGGACTGGGAGGAGGAAAGAGAAAAAAAAGATAATCACTATCTAGAAAAATTAAAACTCAGAACTGAGTTTTGCCTTCTGTTAATACATGTGCTCTTTCTCTTAGCTAAAAGATATTACTTTCAGTCACTTTGCTGCGTATAATATCTGCTACAAAGTGTCAAAGGTTGATTCTGACCATCTTCTGTTAGTCTATAATACAAATAAATATATTGAGAGTTAATATAATCTGGAGGTCAAACTTCCATGGAACACTCTTAACCTTCTTGTCTGTTCATTCAAGATCCCTTGCTAACGAAGACAAGACAGTTGGATAATTTCTGAGGTTTCATGCTAAGCCTTTGATTTAATGCAGAATTTTGGTACTACTGGTAAATAAATATAAAAAAAAGCAGAAGAGCTGTTGTTTTGACTATGGAAAATTAATGTGTATTGTTATGTTTAAATAGAATTATGTTTGTGCAATGATTAAAACAGAATCAAGAATTTCATTTGTTAGTGTATTCATTTTGTTATACACTTATTTTTTTAATAGGCTATTGTCTTCTTTTTTATTTAAGAAATTCTTTTTCCGGGGCTGGAGAGATGGCTCAGAGGTTAAGAGCACTGACTGTTCTTCCAGAGGACCTGAGTTCAATTCCCAGCAAAACCACATGGTGGCTCACAACCATCTATGATGAGGTCTGGTGCCCTCTTCTGTAAAACTGTATGCATAATAAATAAATAAATCTTAAAAAAAAAAAGAAATTCTTTTTCCTTTTACATACCCTCCACTGTCTCCATTTCCTCTCCCTTTCCCCTACCCCTACCTCTTCCTCACCCCATCCTCATCCACTTCTCAAAAGGGGTAAGGCCTCCCTTGAGTAGTCAACATAGGCTAATATATCTAGTTGGGGCAGGACTCATCTCTTCCTTCCTGTATCAAGGTTGAGCAAGGCATCTCATCATAGGGAGTGGGATCTAAAAAGCCAGTTAATCTGGGATATTCCATAGCTAGGGGGGCCACTAACAGATTGATCTATGAAACTGCCACCTGTTGGTTTTTGCACGTGAGAAGAGACACACACATACACTCACACTACCAAGGCCACACGAGAGTTTATTTAAGAGAGTTCTCAGGCAGGTACAGGAGAAGAGAAGCAGGAGAGGAGAGACATACCACAACATGGCATCTCATTTTAAGAGAAGGGGTGTGCACGGGTTTATGCAGCCACGCCCAGGGTCGTGCCTCCATACGAGGTTCACTACGTGGTGTGCCAGGAGTGCTTACACCACCCTCATTCAGAAGGTCTGGTTTGGTCTCTTGCAGGCTTCTCCAGCTGACAGTCCAGAGTCCCTGAGCTCCCACTTGTTTGGGTCAGCTCTTCCGGTGTTTTATCTTCATCATGCTCTTGACCCACCCTTCCGCCTTCTGCTCCTCTGGTCACTCCTCCCTCCCTTCAACTCAACTCCAGGAGTTTTGCTAACAAACAAAAAGAAAACAAAGATCAATAAATGCACACACATACACACACACACACACACACACACACACACACACACACACACACACACACCCCAAAGTTGGAGAGCATCATATGCAAGGTTAAAAAATACCAATCAAAGCAATAAGAAACAAAAAATATCTCCAAAAATACATTTGAGTTTGTCCTGTGTTGGCTGACTACTGATGGGTGTGGGGTCTTCTCATAAGTATGATTTGTATATCCAATGATTTCCCTTGAAGAAACTAACCTTTCCTTTGTAAGTGGCTGTTAATTGCAGATACATTCTTGGTTGGGAATGGGAGCTCCTATCTCGGCCCTAGGACACTATCTAGTTTGGGTTTGTGCAGATCCTGTGCATGAGGAAAGTCTCTAGAACCACAAATCTTTTAATTCTTATGACATCTAACCAATTTTTTATTGGCCATGTTTTTTGGTGTTATATCAAAATAGTGTTGCTTAATAAACTGTACTAACCTACAAAATCAAACAAAAACAAAAAGCATAAAAGAATCAAAAATTTTTTCATTCAAAACTGATTTACTGATAAGTATATTTGAATTCTTAACCCTTGTGCACATGCTGTAAGAATTTAGACAAGTTGCTTAATTTTGTTAAGGATTAGCTTTTTAAAATAAATCCATGAAATTAATATCTGTCTCTAATATCTGGAACTAATTTCTGTGACTAATACTTGTTAAAAATGAGAACAGAACAATATGAAGTGGAATTGCTTTTATAATTGTGAAGGATTAAAGGAAAGAGCTTGAGCTTTGGATATGGATTCAACATCTGTAGATACTATCAGTGTAGCTTCAGGTGAACAGTTCATTTTGGAGAAGCATTAGCTTCTGTCAAATGGGAACAGCAGTGCGTCTTCACAATGGTGGGGGAGTACATGAACTAGTACAATTACATTCTGTCACAAATACCAGCTGGTTCCCATGTCTGGTACAGTGTAGTTGCTTCCTTGACACCCATGTCTACGCTCAGCTTTATGTAAGCACTTAGATATGCTCTAGAATTGTTTTTAATATTTTTAAACTACTGGCTGGAAAAGAGATAGGGTGGAGGAAGTAGAAAAAGGGTAGAGAGAGACAGAAAGATATGGTGTGACAGATTGTGTATGTACGCATGTGTGTAAGTATGGATGCAGCATACTAACCATGTACTTTCTGTAAGCATTTATTTGCTTTCATCAGTTATTACTCTTTCATCTTTATGCATTTCATGTATAATTTATTTCTAATCAATGTCAAAAGCCTTATGCAAATATCTTGTTTGTTCCTATTTTTTGACTTAGTTCTGTATTTTTATAAGACTTATTTTGTTCTCAAACTACTTTTAAGTTTGATTTTTTTAAAAACAAATACTAAAAAAAGTGTGTGTGTGTTTCCAAGCATCAGAGGCTGTGTTCATTGTTTAATACAACATTTTTCAGCAGCAATTTCCAGTGGCCAAGACTTTCTATCTGGTAATATCATAAAGTTTCACACATGGTGATCTGAAAACCATCCAGAGTTCACATTTGCAAGTAGAATACTCCGTAGACAGAAAGTGGGTATTGGGGACTAGAGTGTAGAACTATGTAAATCAGATCCAAAGCTTTCCCATTAGCCTGCCCAATGAGACCTGGAGAGATGTAAAATTCCTGTAGGAAGAATTTTTAAATATTAAAGTTCTTATTCACAGTACATTTGTATAATTTATTGCTTCTCTCCTCTAGCCAAATGTTCAGAATCTCTAAAAATGCTTCTTTGGTTTAGTTTAAAGGCTAGTTCTCTGTTATTTCCTGACCTCATCACCTTTCTTACAAAGTACACAGTACAAAACTGGAACTTAGCATCATTATAACTGAAAACCTGGAGGTCTGGAGGCTTTACACACTTCTTGTCCCATATCTGGGAAAAGTTGTTTGTCTCTCAAGCTAACTTTTTTTTAATCAGAAAATTCCAAATAATCACAGCTATCTGAATAGTTTGTGGAGAAGACAGGATTTTATATTAGCAAATTACTTAATTTAGAGGCACATCTATTTAGTTTACTAATATAGTTGCCTGTAACAGTAAGAATAGTAAGCCTTCCTTAAATTAGGGAAGTTATGTGATTTTCTGTGGAGGGATGCTGATAGTACCTTTCAGATTGAGATGAGCTATTTGGGGAAAGTTTTAAAAAGAGTCTTGGAAAAGAGTAAAACTTCATTTAACTTTTTTGGTAGGTAAATACAATAATCAATACCAGAGTGGACTAATTTATATTATAACAATAATCAAAAGTTGAAGGAAACTCAATGCTTGCGTCCTCTAGCTTCCACAGTAGTATAGAAGACAGTTGAGAATGTTTGCCCATTGCTTTGTTTCTGTGATCAGGGAGCTAAGTTAATCATTATTGTTGGAAGTACACAAGAGGAAGGTTGCCCTTAAAGAGACTGATGCTCTTGTGTAAGTCATGCTGACATCACTGAGCCTCTGTACTTCATATCCCAATGCATCCCATGAAATAAACAAAGAAGGGAAACTCTTCTGTCCTGAGAACGTTCTGTGGGAAATCATCCCACCACCTTGAAACATAAGGCTATTTAACCCTTAAACTATAGTTTGTGTTAGTCATTATTGCTTGTGTTTAACACATAGGAAAATGGCATATACACTATTTTCTATAAAATAGCAGATAATAAGTGTAGAAGGAACTGTGATTGTTTTGTTTCCGATAATGTGCATAGGCATGCATACTGGCTATTTCCTGCTGAGCCAGCTTGGAGTCTTGTCACTGGTGATGGTGATGCATGACCATCAAGATGCTGGAGACCAATAAGAGAGAGACAACACAACTAAGGGAATCTCTGTCAATGGAAAATCTGGAGGGACATATAGGTTTGCCCCATATCGGCAATAAATGAGTCTGCCAGTCTGCACTTTGCTTCTCACCCGACTCCCAGTGTCTGGGCCTTTGCCACTATGCCTTCTCATACCTCCCACAAGGGGTAGTCAGGAATAATGGCCCATACCAAATAAAGAGTTACTGACTTTTCAGAATATATAAAGTCTCTGTTGCAACTGTTCAGCTTTGCCCTTAAATTGTACGTAAGTGAGTAGATGTGGTAGTTTTCCAATACACTTTTGTTTTCAAAAACAGTCAATGGGCTGAATTTTATTGACTCTTGTTCCACAGTGAATATGAGGTAAATCAAATATTTGAATCCACGTTTGCCTTTAGAACCTCTCTGCTCAGCTTCCACATGATAATTAATTGGACTGAAAAGTGATGCTCATCTAGACAGGCTCTGTGCTGTCCATTTTGCTATGATTTTCAACTGTTATCCTTTGCCTTGGAGATCACTTTGGGTGGCACTGCACCCTAGGCCAGGGTCCCAGAACTGAATAAGAGCTGTGAAGTCCAGCTGAGCACAAGCAGGCAAGGGAGCATACATGTGTTAATTTTTCTCTGCTCCTGACTGGATATCACCAACTCTTTCAAGTTCCTGCTCCCTAGACTTCCCACATAGTGGACTATACCCTGGAATTGTGAGTTCAAACAAAGCATTTATCCTCCAAGGTGTATTTTGTAAAGGTATTTTATCACAGAAACACAAAACTAGGAAAGCCTGCCTACATTGCTAATTCCCCTCCTTTAACTCAGGTATTATGGTTTCCAATTCAGGTTTCTTTCTGTAGCGTAGAGATATGCTAGAAAGATGGCATAGTGCTGGGAAGAGAATTCTATCCCTATTCTCTGTATGGTTTTCCAGTATCTATCCATGCCCTGTTCATTTTGCATATAAGTCTCCTTTGGTTACTCTTTCTTTTCCTGAAAATCTCCTATGGATGAAGACTTGCTTAGATATCACTTGTTTTTGTGGCTCTTATGAATCTCTGCCCCACAAGGAGCCCTAGTTGGCATTCCTTGATGTTTCTACACAGTATTCTATGTCACGATGGTTAATAGTGACTGTTAGCATGCCTGCATTAAGAAGTAGCTCTGAGTGTGTCGGGGAGCGCATTGCCAGATAACTATCTACATGAGGAAGACCTGTCTAATCTGAATTGGGGTTGAGCAATGAATGACTAAACAGGAAAAAAAAGAGAGAAAGCCATGCTATAGGTTGTGATTTCATTATAATTGTGGCATTTGTGTTGCTGAGGCAGAAGAATTTGTGTCTAGCCTCTGTTACAGAGTAAGATTCTGTCTCAAAAAACCAAAATTCAAAACCAAGCAAACAAAATGGGAAATGTACAACAACAATAGCAGCAGAAAAAAAAGGAGAAATTCAGCTGCTATGAGCATTCTCTCTGTGTCTGTGTCCTTCTGGATGCTGTGATATAATCTGCCCAAGTCCGTATGTCTTTCTTCAGTGTGACAGCATGAAGTCTCTGAAACAATGAACCAAAAATGAATGCTTTTTCCTTTAATCGGATTTGCTCAGTTATTTTGACATGGGGACAAAACTCTGCCCCAGTCCGTTTGTATCAGCAGAGTTACTGTCATTGTTAAGTCATTCTTGTGTTTAACCCACTTACACATATGCTGCAGAGAATAGTTGCCTCCTTTCAATACATCAGGCCTTTTTAGGTCACCATGACTCTGCAACCTTAGGTTTTCTTTTCTTAGGATGTTATTTCCTACCTGGAGCACTCTCCTTGTCTGTTGGCAAATGCTATCCATGTCTTCTCAGCCATTGCCTTCCTGGTGACGCCATCTATGATTTTGTTGTGCCTTTTTGTTCCCCAAACCTTTGCTATCAGATGGCCCCTTGAGTTAAGAAAGTTTTTATCTATTGTTAAGTTGTAGACCTTGTATGTGATAGAATATAAGTATATATAATACACACATACATATATATACACATTCATACATTCACACATACATGCATGCACATATACATGCATATATATATACATACATGCATACATATATGATTGAGAGAAAATTGAAAGCAGGAAGAAATGAAGAGTGGAGCGGAAAGGAAGGGAAGAAATAAAAAAGGAAGTCAGGGAAGGCAGGAAGGAGACACAGTGGGCTCTGATCTAAGTTTCTATATCTTCCACCATCTTCTGACCATTGTAAGTCCTGTAGGGCCACTCCTTATTCATTTAGATATTATCATATCACATGACTATGTTTTCCCTTCTCCTCTAAGAATTTATTATGAATTGAGTAAGTAGTATATGGTCAGATAATCTCTGAAAAATTGGCTTCTGTTTTCCTACTATTCGAATCTCTGTAGCATGATGTAAAGAAATGTTTATAGTCCTATTGTGAAATTTAATGCTGTTTATTTCTTTTCATTTTCTTTTGATTCTTTAGACTCCTGTATCTGTTATCAGAATAGTCTCTAAAACTAGTAAGATGCCTTTGGAAGCAAATGACAAAAATCTATCTTAGAAAACAAAACAAAACAAAAACAACTAAATTATAGACCAGACAAGAGTCCAACTGCCTGAGGGACAGCCCTATCCAAAGTCATCATGGGTCAATGTGGCTGTCTCTTCACTGTGAATTCTTTATCTTACATCTTTAATCAACCTAGCCTAAGCATTTCTAGAGGAAATCCTGGCAGTGTTTGATTGTGGGAATTTTCTCTTGTACCCATCACTAGGGAAAATGCTATGCATTTGTGAGGTGTCTACTTAGGTGACTTCCATGTGGAAAGTACAAGAAGGACCAGAAAGGGGGAGAACAACCAAACACTGAGGCTCGTGAATTTTTACTAACTTCAGATAAAATATTACAATATAAAGTGTAAAGAACACATATCACTTCTATTATGAAATCACATTTTCTAGTTATTAACAGTCACTTTTGAGGTGTCTTTACTATATCCGATTATACCACACTGGGAACTATAGTAAGGTAAAAATAAATCACACAAAGATTATAGTCTTGATCCTCACAAAGCTTACAGACAAAATGGGAGAAAGATATTTGAACTAGTAGATGCTACCTCAAACTGACCAATCCATTCATTTTAGCAGACATACAGAGTCCACATTATATGTCACTGTGGTGAACAGTGAGGGCAGATAAATGAATGAGAAGTTACTATGGCTACTGAGATGCTCATATAGATAAGGCTGATGTGTAAGCAATCAGCTTCCATTTAGAATAATTTAATGTTCTCTGACAGAGAAATACAAGAAATGAGATACTTATGTAAAGCAAAAATGGTTTAGAAGAGTTCAGGAAAAAAAATATTAGAATAGACAGAACAGACTAGATGGAAAGAAAGCAAGAGCTGAAGGAAGGAGCTGAGGCAGAGGGAGAGGGCAGAAGAGTGATTTACAAAGGGGTGTGTACATTCAACCAGAAGTCATAGAACAACAAAAGAGAAACCGTGAACTAAAGAAATGCAACTGTTATAACATGGAATTAATAACAATAAAAAACTAAGAGCTTTAACTTTACCATGAGAATGTAGTAAATGGTTTTGAGTTGAAAGTTTTGGGGAGGGGGAGGATATGCAGTTTTAAGCAATTAGAGATAGACTTCTACTTGGTATTGTGTGGGTGGAGGGATAGGGCTAAGTTATCAAGAAGATGGAAAGAAACAAAAGGATTGATTTGGAAAAGCTTGTCATGGTGATCACTTTCTTGTCTATTTTTTTTTTTTTTTCATTACATTTCATAGTTCTGGAGGGGTTAAACTTATACTCAGTGTCTATGTTATTATCTTTCTTATTAAACTCTAAGTTCTAAAATAATAATGTCTTCTTTCTTATTTTTACTTTTTTTTTGTATTCTCTGAAGCCTAATATAGAGCTGAATTTAAAATTATATTCTGAAGAAATACTTATAGGATAGATGCAAATGTCATTGAATGGATGAGTGATTGAATGATTAACATCAAGATGCTGAGAGAGAAATTCAAAATACACAATCTGAGCGTCCCATTCATTTATTCAGATGTTGAGCACCACAAGGAGATGGTGTCAATCTTTCTGTAGCTTTCTGGCTGTGTATCTTTGTGCAGGTTTTTCTGTTTGCTGAGCCTCTAATTATTTTATCTTTCCTGCTGATATGAGACTAATAATTCTTGCTATCTCACAGTGGTAGTGTGAAGATGAAAAAGGAAGATTGTATACAATGCACTTAGCTTGTTGCTAGCATGAAGTGTGAACTCATTAAATAGTGTAACCTAACAAGTTTATACTAGCCTCTTAATGACAGACCAGGCAGGAAATGGCTTCCTTCCTTTCTTGTTTGTTTATTTAGTCTTCATATACTTACTGCTCAATCAACACTATTAATACATGCCTGATAGTATATATGGAAGTCCCAGAGATCAAACATCTCACTCAGGAACTCACCATGACATAGAAGAGTTTAGAACAGAAATAAGAAATCACGGTCAAGGGATGGTATTTGGATGATTCTGTCTTTACACCTGTGAGATAAGAGGGATCATTGCTAGTTGAGAACTAAGAATTTTGCTTGACCAAATTTCAAGTGCAAGGATGTACTACTGCCTTCATAGCTGAGGTAGGGAGCTAAGTCAAATCCTGCAAGATTTGCTAATGTTTCAGTCTTGAGAAAACAGAATTTCTCTGTGGTTCATCCTCTTCTACCCCAAATGCCATTATTTATGCCAATTCTACTTTTTCTGTCATTGCAAGTAATAGAAGCTACTGATCTCTATGCACTTCCTAGAGAGCAAAGGCGCCTGGTGGTAGTTGATTTGCTGAAGGCCAGCCTACCTCTGCAATCCTGCCTTTCCAGCAGGAAAAAGGACCCAGCTGGGACAGACTTGAGTCAACTTGCAGAACTCATTCCACACATGTGTTGTTTGGGAGCAAAATAAGAAGCTTTCACTGATGATGCTAAAAATCAATACTTGTCAGTATACATGAACTTTGGAGGTCTGGTGCTCCCTCTACAAGGAGAATCTGAATAGAATAGAAGAATCAATCAGCAATATCATGTACTTCAGAGATCACTGAGAGACATGCAAATTAAAGCCATAAACTTTTTTCTCCTCCTAAGTTTTCTTTCCTTTTCTATTTTATAATTCTCTGAGCAAAACCAGTGTTCTCTATTATTAACAATATAAGCACATCAGTGCTTTTCATTGCCTATCCTTTACTACTCTGACATGTCACAGTCTGACCAGCCTGACACTAGGTTCACTCTATTTTCATGCTTTTATAATTTGGATTATCTGATGGCAGAGAAAATTGAATTTATATGTTTATTTGCATCTTGTAAAATTTACTTTTCCAGTAGGAGTAGTACATGTGGGGGCAAGGATGAATTGCCAAACAAACTTTAAATTGTTTTCTTATTATTTATTTGCTTATTTTTAAAGATCTTTTTTCCCTGCTCACTCATCCTTCCCAGTCTGCCTTCAGTATCATTCCCTGATTCCCACTACAAAAAGAGTAGGAAGTCCCAAGGTGGGTCAGCTTAGCATGGCACATCCTGCCAGACCAGTTTTCTAACACTGAGGAAGGGCCATTTCCTTCTGGTTGGTCACAGCTAGTTGACTCTGGCTATAATTGTGGTCTGTACAACACAGTTTTCGTTTTAGCACTATTATTTATTTTCTTTTGTCACCATTTTTTTTTCATCCATCTGCAGTTATCAGACTTAAATAGTTCTGGATATGCCTGAAGTAGGGCTAGGTAACCAAATGCTTGGGTCTTACATGATGTATTATCCAGCATTAAGGGGATCTTTTATTGGAAGCCTATGATTTTGCAGATACAAGTCAAAAGTGAGGTGGAAAGCAGATGGTCTGAACAGGGCTACTGATGTATTTATTTAGTGCTTCCCATATGCCATGGGCTCTGCCTACAAAGAGTGATTTAGTTCTCACAACTGTCCAGTGAGAAATCCTGTATTATCCCTCTTTGATCAGATAATAAAATGGTTCAGCAAAGTCTGTGAACTGTCAGTGGTCAGAAGACACTTATGTAGGCATCAGGTTTAGATACAGATTTATTTCATTCTAAACTTGTGTCTGTTCTACAGCACCCTCAGGGCAGATGCAGAGAATTGAGTTTGCATTCTCCCCAGGGCTTTTGTGGGATGAGTGTTTTTTATTTCGGATGCCTGCTGGATGAGGGGCCAGGGTCTTTTGGCTTGTAGCTGCTGTGAACATTGGGATGCACTTACATTTTCTTTCAGCCTCATGGACACTTTTGCAAAGAGCTGTGGTTCAAATAAATAAACAAGTAAGTAAGTAAAGAACTAATTTCCCTTTCATGTTAAGAAATCTGATATGAAGAGGCTAGACTCTAACACCTTCAGCTAACATAATCTTATATTTCAAATGAGATTTTATTATTTGGGACAAAGACTTAGGCTTCATTACTAGACAATTTTTTTTCTTGATATGGGTTTCTGGGCTAGTTATTGCATATATCTAAGGTTAGGTATTTTGTGCATAAAATATCCATTTTAGGATAAAATTCTTTCCAAATAAGCATCAGGACCTGATTTTATATCATTAGAACTCTTACAAAAAGCCAAGCATGGCAGAGTACTCTAGTAATCTGAGAATTGGGGAAGCAGAAACAGGTAGGTCCCCAGGTTTGCTGGACAGACAGTCTCGTTGAGTTGGTGAGATGCCCTCTCTCAAGCCTTTAGGTGGAAAATGACAAAGGAATACACTTGACATCAGCCTCTGACTACACATACATACACGTATACATGAACATAAGTACATATACATATAACACATGCAATTATTATCTAATTTTTATTATATGTGTGGGTGATTGAGTATACATATGCATGCTGGAACTCTTGAAGATAAGAGGTTTGTGTGTTTCTGAAACTGAAGTTATAGATGTTTGTGAATGACTATGTGGGTCTAGGGATCTAAACCTGGGTTTTTTGGGAGAACAATAAGAGCTCATAGTGGCTCAGCCATATCTTCAGCCCATTTTTAAAGTAAAATTACCTGTGATGCAATTTTGATGAATTAATATGATAATTAATGTTAATTCTTGACACATGATTGTAATGGAGGTTTCTGAACTGGCCTAGGTCCAAAGGTCTGAACCACCTGCAGCTGTTCTTCCCCCCAAATGACTCAGACACTTATGTTAATTAGATTCTGTTTGGCTGATGGCTCAGGCATATTGCTAGCTAGCTCCTGCATCTCAATTCAACCCATTTCCATTAATCTGTCTTGCCACATGACCTGTGATTTACCTATTTTGTTATATCTTGCTTCATGGGTGGCTGGATCATGACTCTTTTGACTACACCCTTCTTCCCTTATCTGTGATCTGATTTTCCCACCTACTTCTAAGATGCTTGCTATTGACTCAAACAGTCCCTTTAGTCACAGCATACAGAAAGACATCCTACATCACATGATAGATTGTTTATAAAGTACAACTGCCAGTACCTTGAAGCATGCATACTAGGACTTTGCTCTGGTTCTTTTAGTTTGCTCTTAAACTTTTACTTAGTTAATATTTACAGACCTAAGAAAATGCAAAACAATGTACCACATTAATAGACAAACATAAGTACAAGAGATAAAACTAAATAATAAAATAACTCTATAAAATAAGAAATTTGAATTACTTCCCAGCAATTTATTTTACTACCAAGTACTACTTTCTTTTTAGTCTCTAGTGCTTGAACTGCATTTATGAATACTTAATTCATTTTCTTGTTTTTATTAGTCACAGACATATATACATATATATGTATATATATTTCTTAAAATGAAGCATAGCTAATAAGTGCTAAGCTGGCAGTAGGGGGAATAAACAGACACAAACCCATAGTAAATTTTATTTATGAGTCTACATTTTTGTGAAAAAAAATGAGAATTGGCTATGTGTATATACTTAATTTTAAGTTGTTGTTTTAGAATATCTAAAATAACTCCAGAATTCCTACTGATATTTTCTGGAGTTCCTGGAGAGCAGAGGACTGGAGTTTGGCCCCAGTGATCTGGACCTTATTGCAATAGATCAAAACCCAAAACCCGAAGCTGTCCTAAAATATCAAAAGTACTTTTCTCCTAATTTTTAGAATTCAACAGAAAACAGGGTCTCAGTGAAAACTCATGCCTGATGGATTGCAAAGGACTTGCTGTTCAGTGTCAAGGTCATGATGTTAGACTCATAAAAAGAATCAATTTGCCTTTGGTTGCTTTGCTAAACAACATGACCAAAAGCAACTTAGTCAGGGAAAGGATTTAGTTTGTCTTGCAGGCTACAGTTCATCATCAAAGGAAAAGGTCAAACAAGAACTCAAGGTATGACCTTGAAGTAGAAAACCACTGAGGAATGTGGTTTGTTGACTTGTTCCCTCTTGTTACTGCCCAAGACTACCTTCCAAGGGATTACAGTGGCCACAGGGACCTAGCCCTCTTCCAGAAATTAGCAATCAAGACAACTGAGGCAGTTTCAAATTGAGACTGCCTCAGTAACCCTGGGCTGTGTTGAATGACAGCTATATTCATCAGAAGGTAGACCAAGAAGTGGAAGCGAAGAGGTCAAAATTCCCTCTCACCATGAAATGACACATGAATCCAATTTAAGAACAGTCACTTTGTGTTCTCACAGTGCATCAGTATGCAAACTTCAAATATTTTAAATAAAAATTACCAAAATTACAGGTTTAAAAATTATTAGATGATTTATAATTCAAAAGCATATATTATTTTCTAGCTATGTTAGAGTAATTTTTTCCCTTTTAGACAGACAGATCAGAAGTTCAAAGTAATTCTCAGCTACATACAGACTTTGAGGCCAACCTAGGGTAAGAGCATTTCTGATCTTGTTGCTTCCCCCTCCTGAGCACTGGGATTATTAGAAGCTGCATTCCACAATGACTGGATTTATTTAATACTGGAGACCAAACCTAGGGTTTAGTGCATGCCCAGGAGGCACTCTTCCTCAGCCCCACCTTTCCCTCAGGGTCAGATTGAAAACATTTCTCTTTTAATTCAAAAGGCTCCCCTTCAGGATTGTGAATTCCTTCTACTAATTTCTGTTAGCTCTGATCTGGAGAGGCCTGCCAAACCAACCCCTTAGAGTTTAGAAATTCTCTAAAATTATGCTATGTAGATCCTGTTTGGCCACATATGCTTCCTTTTCTTCCTCCTCTCCTTCCTTCTCACTCCCTTTTATCCACCTCCTCTCAGAGCTTGAGGCAGAGAAGCCCATCCATATATATATACAGAGCAAGCAAACAGATACAGTGGTCTATGGCATCTCTCTGAAGAATAAGATGCAGCCTGTTCAGTGGGTACCTGTACCACCTGCTTAATAGGGTTGTTAAGAGAATCAAATGAGACTGGGCGCATGGTGCCCCTGTGTGAGCTGTAAAACACTGGATCAAAATGAGAGCGCATTATTAGGCATATGTGGTCTGATGATGTCTTACAGATGGCAGTCACCTGCTGTTATGAAAGCCATCTTTAAGCCAAAACTGAAACTCTAATGGATGCAGAGGCTCCTAGGGCAGTGAATTATCAGCTATTGCTTCTCTGCCCTGCTTGGCTCAGGATTTTCTTGTATCTGTGTGTTTTCTCCTGGAGCATTGGCTGCTGTGTTCTTGTTGTCTGGGGTACTGGTATTTGTCTACTTAGCGAGTGTGCTCTGCTTTAGGGAGCCACAGGTAGCCTACTGGGGCGCTGCATTTGGCTGGCAAGATCTGTTCTTGTCCTGTGTTATGTGCTTGAAACGTTTCCATGATGATCTGCTTCATTAGGGACATACACTCAGATCACTTCCTGGAAACAATAAGGTTTGCGCTGGGACAGAACAGAGTTGAATAGACATTTATCTTTTCATAGGGCAAATCAATGAGTAATTTTCTGGTTTGAATGCTATATTTAACACTCTGTCTGGGGAAATGCTGTCAAGCATGTCCTATTCCAAGGTAGCTTTAATAAAGAGATTTAAAAAAACCCTCTTATTTAAGATTCCTGGAACCTGCTTTATATCCTTAATGGAGCTGTTGCCTTTTCGATGTGCAGCCTACTGGAGGAACTGGGAGGTGTTGATATCCTGCACCTGTGAGGGGTAGCGTTCTCTAAACTTCAGTGGCATTGGGAGGCTTTTACAGAATGAACTCAAAGCCTGAGCTTCCCCTTTACAGCATATAAACATTTAAATCTGTCGATTATTGCTCCAAATGAGAGAGATGAGTCGAAGGAGTGAGGAGCCCATATAATGCCAGAGCCTGGTGTTACATATTCAGTAGAGTGGTCCAGACTTGAATTTCTTAAGGTTGACAATTTTCAACTTCCATTCAAGCATCACAAAAACCACATATTGACATTCAACCTTTTTCAGTGTACTGATACAGACTAAAAGAAACGAGGCTCAGAAAGACTTCAGACAGCCCACTTCTCTGCTGATAAACTGGCTCTATCCTCTTCAGTGAGAAATAGTAGGGTTCATGGAGATTGGGAGGGCAGAGTCATTTTCATCAATGAGACAAAGGTGTGAGGGGCATTTGTAGTTGGGAAAATTGAGAAAAATGTATGTTCTTGAATTCTTTTCTGAATTATTCTCATCTACAGCTCCAAGGAACAATTAGTATGCACTACAAGCTTTGTGTGCATCCGACAAGATCATATTTGTAAAGTCTTAGTGTAGTATAGAGTCTCCACTTCCACTCTGGCATTTGACTGTACAGCTGCCGGGATCCTCTTCACTCTGCACTTCATAAAACATAAAGACGGTTGGGAAATATGGCCAGATCTCTATCCATCCAAACACCAGACACAATTGTGCTGTGATGTGGGAAACAATGAATGTCCCACTTTCCTCCCTTAGCAATTGACTGCAGAACTCACGAGTGTTCACACACAGTGTGATTTGGACAGTTTCTCGAATTCAGACATTCTTCGCGCAGTTCTCACTGTGAGCTGTAGATGGCGATGTTGCATCAAGAACTTCCTCCCTGAGGCAATGGTGGGAGTTGGGGCGTCCAGGTCCAGCTGTGGCCTGCTGGGACTGAACTCTGAGAATCCTGCTTTAAGTTCCTCTGGTTGGTCATAACCCAGCAGTTCTCCTTCTGGGTCCCCTGCTTCCCCATCATTCTCGCCTGCTACAAACTGGGAAGGCAAGCCCAGTTGTGTTTCCCTCCTCCCTATGTTCCTTTGCTTTACAGGGGTCTGTGACTAATAGCAACACCAGGGAACAATTGAGAGGGAGCAGGTACTTGTAATGCAACAATGGAAAGATTAAACGTAATTCGGGTGCCGAACCTCTTTAGTGAGAGCATCCTTGCAAATTTGCTTTCTCTTCCCTCCCCCCCCCGCCCCCGCCCCCCAGGGTGGAGGCAAGTGCAGTGACTTCATTAATCAAGGCGCTTTGCAGCAGCTGATGAATTTTAACAGCAAACTGTCACTTACAATCCTTTCCTGTCTCATGTATCCCCGAGCACTGGTTATTTCATCTTCACCAATTAATCAAGGCAGCCACAAAGCGACCCTGGAGTTTATTAGCAGAAAACAGGTTGTTTCTTCCCCCAAAGACAGGTTTTTTTCTGCCTTTAGTTCTTCTAGTAGAGAGACACACCTAAGTTACCAGTTGACCCTTCGATTTTCCTGAAGCCATCATCGATCAGCCCTTTCCCAAATCTTACTGCTCTTATCTGCTCTCAGGGCTCCAGTACTTTGATGAGAAGGTCGGCAAGCGCAAAGTTGAGAAAAGATACTGCCTCACTGGCTGTCCAACAGACTGAAAGTAGGGAATGTAGAGAGCTGCACCAAAGGTAATTTAGCTCAGGAGTTTTCAATCTGTTGCCTGGGCACGGGTGTTTAAAAGTGTGGCTTTGTTTTGTTTGCTTTTAATTTTTGTTTCCCACAAATCCAGATTGAATCACAACACTTTTCCAAAAGCCCCTGGCTTCCCCAAAGTGGGCACATTTGCAGATAAAATCAAGACCATTTATTAGGCAAGTAACATTTTTTTTTTTTTTTTTTTTTTAGCAGTTGCATAATCCTCTTTAATTTCTAAGGTTGAACGTTTGGTAAAGTCGTGCTGGTCAAAGCAATAACATCTGTGAAGGACTTTGGGGTGCATATTGCCTGTTCCCACTTTATTGTCATTCCTCCTTTAGGCAGAGCAGCTTTGGTAGACAGCCATTGCATTTTTCCTCTCATTCATTCATTCATTCATTCACTCCAACAAACATCTATTGACCATTTCTCTCTGAGCCAGATTAAATCTCAACCATCAGAGCTCACAATATTCAACAATATAATTGCACAAATTACATTTTGTTACAGTCATGGTACATGCTATAAAGAAAGAACACAGGTTGCTAGGAGAACACTTGATGTAGAAACAGATTGTTGCCTGTAAATTAGAAATGTTGGTCAGGAATTAGCATTTACTGGGAGATCTGAGAGTTGATTTGAGTTAGCCTGGTGGGAGTGGAATGCAGAGAGGGAGACAGACAGTTGTAGGCAGAGAAAAAATGTCTTTGCAAAAGGCCATCAGAATGGTGGCTTCATGTAGATATTGACCAGAGGCTTCAGAGAGCTTACTAATGATAAAGGCTAAAAGGTAAGTAAAGACCAGGTATTAAAGAGTTAAAATCCCTTTGGGATTTTATCTGAAAATTGACAAGGGCATACTGCACAATTTTAAAAAATGCTTAGACTGGTGCTTTAGAAGTTATCATTTGGCAGAAGAATTTCCAGAATGATAAAACAAGGGCCTTAAAAACCTTACTTCTTTGAAATAGCAGAAGCAGCAAACTTTCAGACTCTGGAAATTAATCAAAGGCCTATAAAGTAAGAAGGTACTTTGGTTTTCCAAAATGCCTGAAGAGCCAGATGTAGTACACAGGCCTTTAATCCCAGTACTCAGAAAGGAGAGGCAGGTGAGATTGAGTGTAGCCTGATCTACATATCAAGTTCCAGGCCATCCAGGACTACACAGTAAGACCCTAATGAAAGGAAAAGTTATATTATCAGAATAGTTTGCAGTGTTTAGGGGTTCACACTGTACCAGGTTGCAAGTAGTTCCTAAAAACTACAGACTTGAGACAATGAGAGTGGTAAATCCAGAAGCCTAGAGGGGTTCAGGAAGGGAAAGAAAGGATTTGGTTCTGCTCAAAAACTCCTGTGCCATGGAAGTTGCCACTAACTGGCATGCCTGACAGTCCTCTGTTAATCTCTTTCATAGGTCTTGTATTAGGCCCATAGAGATCTTTGTTGATAGATTCTTAATATTGGAACTGTGGGCCAGTTGAGGTAATCAAGAAGCTGGAAATGATATGCTCATAATAACCATTAGGAAACTGACTAATTTTTTGAGATGAGATGTTCAACATTTTGTGGATATACAGAGCTATACACCCATTTTCCAGTAGATGTGAAATTTCTGGATTTGGAAAAGACTTTGAGAAGGTTGTAATCTTTCATCTATGGATGATCTTGATGGTAAATATTTGTAAGTATTCAGAGTATCAAATATGCACCTTCACACACACACACACACACACACACACACACACAGAGAGAGAGAGAGAGAGAGAGAGAGAGAGAGAGAGAGAGAGAGAGAGAGAAACAGTAACAATAAATACTCTATTTTTGTGAAGAGAACTGATATCCAGAATAGTTAATATACTCTATTATTTAAACAATTACTTTTTAAGCACATAAAACAAAGCAAAAAATTATTGCTTATACACCAGCATGTGGAGATGGGTAGAGGTGTTCAGTAGAACAGATACTGAGAAAAACTAGGTAGTTGGTGTACCATAATGACTACAAACAAGTTATTATAAGTATTTTCAAAAACTAAGAAATTGCATCTAAAGGTTTAAGGAGGAATATAAGAAATGTCTAACAGGAGAGCATCATTAAGGGATAAAAACTATGAATTAAAAGTGAATAGAATTGCTAGGGTAACTATAAATGACAGAGAACTGATTTCTAAAATATATAGAACTCAAGAAACTAGAGCCCCAAACCCTAAATAACTCAAATAAAAAACATGGTTCAGAACTAAAAAGGGAATTCTCAGCAGAATTACAAATGGCTGAAAAACACTTGAAAAAGTGCTCAACATCTTTAGCCATCAAAGAAATGCAAATCAAAACAACTTTGAGATACCACCTTACACCTGTCAGACTGGCTAAAAGACTCAGATGACAGCCTGTGCTGGAGAGGTTGTGGAGCAAAGGGAACACTCTTCTGTTGTTAGCAGGAGTGTAAGCTTGGTCAGCCACTCTGGAATGGAGTATGACAGTTTCTCAGAACTTTCTCAGTCTTCCCAAGGATCCAGCAATACCACTCTCAGGCATATACCCTAAAGATACACATTCACACCCTGAAAGCATTAGCTCAATTATGTTCATAGCAGCATTATTTATAATAGCAAAAACCTGAAAACAACCTAAATGCCCTGCAACTGAAGAATGGATTAATAAACTGTGGTACATCTACACAATGGAGTACTACTCAGCAGGAAAAAAAAAATGTTATGTTAACATTGCAGGCAAAAGGATGGAATTGGAGAATATCCTCTTGAGCAAGATATCACAAACCCAGAATGATAAGCAGGGGATGTACTCAGTCATTAGTGGACTTTAAACAAAAAGCAAATAACACCAAGTTGCAAACCACAACCATTGAACAGCTTGGGATCTGAAGGAACTTAAAAGAGACATCAGGGAATCCCCTAGGAAGAGAAAATAGAGAAGATCTCCTTAGCTAATTGGGAGCATAAGGGGTTGCAACCAAGAAGAGGTGGGAACAAATCATGAGAGAAGGAGATGATGGAGAAAAACAACAAGGAGGGAGAGAAAAAAAAGAAGAGATGAGATCTTAATAGAGGAAGCCAATGTGGGGTTGGAAAAAGACCAGATGCTAGGGAAACCTCCAAGAAATTACAGATGTCCCTGGCTAGGTCTCCATCCAATAGTGAAGGTGTTGCCTAAATAGAACTTCCTCCATAATTAAATGAATAACCACCCTAAGTGCCATAACAGAATTTATATCCAACAATAAATAGAGGTAGAGACAGGTATACATGGCTGAACACTGGACTGAGTCTCTGGTCCAACTGATAGCAGGGGAGGAGACTCTAAATGAGCAAAGGGATAGGGACTATGAGGAAAATTCTGCCAGTGATGGATAGCTGGAGCTCTGGGGAGCTCACTGAATCAAGAACAGCCACCTGGGAACTAACAGGAAAAGGAACTAAGCCCTCCAAGGATAGGCAACTGTCCACTGATATGGACAATATGTAGAGCCTCAAAGAGAGGGGTGTGGACTGTGTTTTTGTGCACAGACTGGCATCTTGGAGCCCATTCCCTCCAGATTAACACTTAACCCAGGCTTGATATTAGGATGAGGAAATCGGACTTGCCTGGAGTGGATGCCGAGCTGATCCACCTTGGGACCTCTTGCCCTTTTTTTGGGGGGGTGGGGGAATGGGGAGAAGAGAGGCTCAAGGCTGACTGGAAAGGGTTGGGAGGAGGAAGAGACTTGGAACAAAGAGGATACATGGATAAAAAATGAAAATTATTCTACAAAAATAAAGAAAGAAAGAAAGAGAGAAAGGAAGGAAGAATTGCTAGGTTAAAAAGAATAAGTGGAGAGAAATAGAGCTCACCAGAGGATTCCAACAACAGATTTAAGCTGGTTTCTGGCACCTGGCTTTTTTCTGAAAGAATAAGTGGACTTAAAGATAGATCAACTAAGATTATACATTATGAAGAATGGAGAGTAAGAAAGAGTAAGAAGACGCTAAGGATGTGGGTCACAACCAAGTATATCACCTCTTGTGGCTGGAGAGGTGGCTCAGAGGTTAAGAGCACTGACTATTCTTCCGGAGGTCATGAGTTCAATTCCCAGCAACGACATGGTGACTGACAATCATCTATAATGACATCTGGTACCCTCTTCTTTATACTGTATACATAATAAATAAATACTTAACAAAAAATATATCACCTCTCACAATGGTGGTGAGGAAGAGTGTGGTGGAAATGTTCTCTGTATGCTATAAATAAAGTAACTGGTTTGACCTACATGGAGCACCATAGAAGTGGGTGAAGAATCAGAGAAGAGACAGGTAGAAGGAGGATGGAATTAGTCAGTCTCCATCTGAACCCCGAGGAAGAATCATGTAAGGAATCCAGGTGAGCCATGGACTGGGACACATGGCAGGTAGATTACTAGAAATGGGTTGAATTAAGACAAAAGAACTAGCTAGTAATATGCTTGAGACATAGGCCAAACAGTATGAAATTAATATAAGCATCTGATTCATTTCTTTGAGGGAAAAAGTTGCCACAGGTCAAGTCCAAACCTCTGGCCCAAACAGGGCCAGAAATCTTCTACAATAGAAGAGTCAAAAGAAGAATGGCTCAGCATTTTTTATTATTGGTCAAATATTGATTTAAAGTGCTTTAAAAGCTCACTGATCTCCAAACAGACCCTTATCTTTAAAGATGGATAGAAATCTTGATATAGCAAGAAAAAAAATTGATAAAAGAGGTCTCCAGTAAGATTAAAATTTGGTTTATCATCAGACACCATGAAGCTCTGATACAAAGTAATTTATTTTATATTTATTATATTTTGCTTTCTATGTTTTATGAGTGTATTTTCTTTTTAATCTTTAACAAAAACATATTTTGTGTGTATGACTGTTTGCCAGCATATGTGTCTGTGTATCACATATATTATTGGTCTACATAGAGGACAGAAGAGGGTGTCAGAGCACTTGGGAATAGATTTAGAGATGGTTGTGAGCCATCTCATGGATGCTGAAAAAGGAGGTCTAACCCCTGTGAAGAACAGCCAGTGCTCTTAACTGTTAAAGCCATTATCTCTTGCATTCCAATAGATATATTTGGAGATGTAAGAAGTTTTACACAGAAAACTCACTTCAAGACAATTAACCACAGCAAATCAGGCCCATGACAGTTGTTGTAGCTAGAACTAGAAAATACCAGATTTGAAAACAATTACTTTAATGCCCTATTGAATACTGATTGTGGTCATTTTTACTTACCCTACTTATTTTATAGCTTCATGCTAATTTTTTTGAGAATTTTTATTCACAATCTGTGGCAGCTACTATTCTAATTTATATTTTACCAGTGGTGAAGGCTGGTGTAGGATACTCTGAAGTATCTATGTGTAAGGAGCTTTGATAGAGTGTTGATATTAGGTCTTATTGATTTTAGGAACTATCAGAGAGCTCCAATTTAAGCCAAATATTGCACAATTAGTTTTTTTCTTTTGTTAAATGTATATGTGTACACACGTTTGAGTTGCAGATGCATGTCCATGTGTTTGCATATGCTTATGAAGGCTAGAGATTCTGTAAAGTGTCTTAATTATTCTCCAGTTTATATTATGAGATGGTATGCTGTGGGATTATTCTCTTGTACATTGTAAATATGTGTCCCTCTTATTGATTTAATAAATTGCTGAATGGCCAAAAGGAAGACAGGAAATATGGGTGGGGCTGTCAGACTAAGAAATCTCTGTAAGAGGAAGAGCAGAGCAGAGATGCCAGAGAGATGCAAAGGAAACAAGGTAAGAATGCTGCTCTGAGAAAAGGTACTAAGACATGTGGCTAGTCATGGGTTAGTTTAAGAGTAAGAATCAGCAAGTATGCCTGAGCCATAGGCTAAGCAGCATGTAATTAATATAGGATTTTGTGTCATTATTTGGGACTGCTGGTACAGATCTTGGGGTTAGGCCAGGCCAGAAACTTCTGACTATAATTGTGTCATAAAACTTTAAAATCCTTGATTGACTGGGCTGGTGGCCCAAAAGTTTTAGGGATCCTCCTCCTGCCTTGACCTCTCTAGTTTTAGGATCACAAGTACTTGCTGCCATGAGTTTTTTTTTTTTTATGTGGACGCTGTGGATCTGATTCAGGTCATGATTACACATCCAACAATTTATCAACAGAGCCATATTCCCAGTACACATTGGACTCATTTGTTTAACTCTGATGCTTTCAGCCCAACACCCACCTTGCTGATACTCTGAGATTATTACTGTCCATGAGATTAAATTACACAGGATGAAAACAAAAACATTTTCCCATACTTCCCTTTCATGCTAAAAATGATTAAGGATACTTGGGATCATCAGCACTACAGACTATACAATACCTAGAAATTTCTACCATGTCAGTTCCCAACTCATTAGCTTTGAGTTCTTTACAAACTCTGTCTTTATTTAGCCCAGTTATTTTATTCTCAGGCAACCTGACAATTCTTACATCTCTGAGCTCTTTTCCAGAAAGGTGTGATTTTTTTTCTATTTCTATACTTTATTTCTTTCTCTGTGACCAATGAGTATTTTTAGTCTGCTTTTAGAATTCTTATTTATTATTAAAAAAGAACCTTACTTCAAATTTATTTTTGAGCTCATTCATCCACTTACTCTGCATGAGACTTTGCTACTCATTGTTTGTCTCTCTCTTGTATCTTTTTTATCCAGATTTATTGATCATCCAGATTCATACTCATCTAGAAATACTCAAGAAAGACTCCCAAATCATTCGAATGTATACCTATTTGTGGTCATATGTTACATATTTAATAAAACCTGGAATATCAAGAGATCAACTCACAGTCAAAAACTAGGTAGACATAGCACAGGAAGTTCTTGATCTTTGAGTAACTAGGCAGACATTGCTCAGGATGTTCTTGATTTTTGAGTACAAGGCCAAACAGCTGAGCTTCAATGGCACACACTTTTTTTAAAAATTTCAATTAATCTCTTGCATTAGACTGAGAGCTAACTCTAATTTTCATTTTTATCTAAGCATGCTTTGTGTTGGCTCAGCCTGAACATTTTGTATAAGGACAAAGTTCAAATATTCATGGCTTTATTTTCTCAAGCTGAGTTGTAAATTAAAGGAAAAATTTCCTAGAATCAGTGTTTGCCAGTTTAAGGAGTATGGGATCTGAAAGATTAGGATTAATCTCTTAAAAATAACTAGACTTTCTATAAAAATTATTATTTTTGAATTTTATGTGTATGGGTGTTTTACCTGTGTGTATTCTGTTCACCATGTATATACCTCATGCCCTTGGAGGTCAGAAGAGTTTGTCAGATCTCTTGGAGTTGGAGTTACATAGACATGCTTGTAAGCTGCTGGTGGGCATAAAGCCTAGGTCCTGTGGTAGAGCAGCCAGTGTTCTTAGCCACTGAGCCATCTCTGCACCAACTTCTGCTCTTAATGATAGTGTAGAAATTGTGTTTATATTAATTGTGTGTGTGTGTGTGTGTGTGTGTGTGTGTGTACTCGCGCATGCATACGAGTGTGTAATAAATTTTGGTCTCCTCTGGATACTTTAGTGCCCAAAGAAATAATTCCATTTTTTCTAACCTCCAATTTGATGCCTGATATTGATTATATTTTTTTCTGTCAGAAGTTTATAACTTGGCAAATTGAGTTAATAAGCTTGACCAACAAAAGCTACTGTATCTCAAGAAGAAAGCAGCATGTTTTGAGCGGTGCCTTTGTCCCCCCTCCCTCAAGAGTGAGTCAGGTGTTTGTTGAGAATTTTCGCATCAATATTCATGAGGGAAATTGGTCTGTACTTCTCCTTCTTTGTTGTGTCTTTGAGTGGCTTGGGTATTAGGGTGATTGTGGCCTCATAAAAGGAATTTGTCAATATTCCTTCAGTTTCTACTGTGTGAAATAGTTTGAGGAGTAAACGGTAGTAATTCTTCTTTGAATGTCTGGTAGAATTCGGCACTGAAAACATCTGGACCAGGGCTTTTATTTTTGGGGAGGTTTTTAATGACAGCTTCAATTTCCTTAAGGGTTATAGGCCTGTTTAGGTAATTAATCTGATCTTCATTTAATTTTGGTAGATGGTACCTGTCCAGAAAGCTGTCCATTTCTTCTAGGTTTTCCATTTTGTGGAATACAGATTTTCAAAATATGATCTGATAATTCTCTGTATTTCCTGGGGGTGTGTTGTTATGTCCCCCTTTTCATTTCTGATTGTGTTGATTTGAACACTCTCTCTCTGTTTTTTGATTAGTTTGGCTAAGGGCTTATCTATCTTGTTAACTTTCTCAAAGAACCAACTCTTAGATTCATTGATTCTTTGTATTGTTCTTTTTGTTTCAATTGTATTGATTTCAGCTCTAAGTTTGATTATTTCCTGTCATCTACTCCTTCTAGGTGAGGTCACTTCTAATTGTTCTAAGGCTTTCAGCTGCGCTGTTAGGTCTCTAGTGTGGGATTTCTCAAGGTTTTTCATATAGGCATCTAGCGCTATGAATTTTCCTCTTAAGACTGCTTTCATTGTGTCCCACAAGTTTGGATACGTTGTATATTCATTTTCATTGAATTCTAGGAAGACTTTGATTTCTTTCTTAATTTCTTCCTTGACCCAGAGATGGTTCAGCTGAGTGATGTTTAGTTTCCATGAGTTGGTAGGCTTTCTTTGGGTTTTGATGTTGTTGAACTCTAACTTTAGGCCCTTGTGGTCCAATATGTTACAAGGGATTATTTCCAATTTTTTGTATCTGTTGATATTTGCTTTATGACCAATTATATGGTCAATTTTGGAGACAGTTCCATGAGGAGCTGAGAAATACGTATATTCCTTTGCCTTTGGGTGGAAGGAACTGTATGTAGATCTATGAAATCCATTTGCATCATAACCTCTTTCAGACTCCTTATTTCTCTGTTGAGACTCTGTCTGGTTGATCTATCCAGGGTTGAAAGTGGGGTATTGAAGTCTCCCACTATTAGGGTGTAAGAATTGATGTGGGATTCGAGCTTTAGCAGTGTTTCTTTTACATAAGTAGGTGCCCTTATATTAGGGACATAAATATTCAAGATTGAAATCTCCTCTTGACCAATTTTTCCTGTGATGAATAAGTAGTGACCATCTTGGTCCCTTTTAATTGCTTTTAGCTTAAAGTCTACTTTGTTAGATATTAGGATTGCAACCCCTGTTTGTTTCTTAGGACCGTTTGACTGGAAAATCTTTTCCCAACCCTTTATTCTAAGCCTGTGTCTGTCTTTGTGGTTGAGGTGTGTTTCTTGTAGGCAACAGAAGGATGGCTTCTGTTATTGTATCCATCTTGTTAGAGGGTACACACTTTTAATCCCAGCACAGGGAAAGCGGGGAGTGGTGACCTACGACTTTAATCCCATGATTCTAGAGACAGAACTTTCTGTGGTTCTGTGAGTTCAAGGCTGACTACTAAATGCCTTTAATCCTAGCCTGGATAGGATTCAGCTGGTGAGAAGAGTATTTAAGGCAGGCATAGGAAAACAGCAGCAATTGAAAAGTGACCAAGATTTTCGGGTTAATGTCTGGATCCTCAATTCTATTCCATTGGTCCACAAGTCTGTTTTTATGCCAGTACCAGGCTGTTTTTATTACTGTAGCTCTATAGTATAGCTTGAAGTCAGGGATGGTGATACCTCCTGAGGTTTTTTTGTTGAGTAAAATTGTTTTGGCAATCCTGGCTTTCCTGTTATTCCAAATGAAATTGAGTATTG
>PVIH01008058.1:0-42336 GCA_004025045.1 Sigmodon hispidus
AAAAAAAAAAAAAAAAAAAAAAAAAAAAAAAAAAAAAAAAAAAAAAAAAAAAAAAAAAAAGAAAATGTAAGTCTGATGTGTATAGCTCTCTTTGCACAAGCAGGACAAGCCCCTTAACTATGACGGAATCTTTCTTCATTTTAACCACTGAGCCATCTCTCCAGGCCCCGAATCTTTCTTCATTTTGAATTGAAAATACTGATATTTATTCCTACACAACACGGAATACTTAAAAATTGTAAACAAGGTCATACAAGCAAAGCTACAGTAATTCAAAGCTTCTTTTCAGGGAACTGTATAAAAGAAAATATTTCTTTCCTGAAAAGCACTTGTAATAATTCCACTCATTTTTTTAAGTAAGAATATTTTGCTGGATCACAACTCAAGGATAAACTCTATCACAACAGGGAAGTTGAAGCAGTAGTAGCTTTAAGCACTTTGTCATGTTGAATACACTTTTAAAATATTTTTAAGAATTATAATTATGTGATCCCCCTTTCTTTTCCTGCATCCAATCCCTTCCATGAATCCCCCTTAATCTCTTTTAAACTCATGGCCTCTTTTTCTTTAGTTTCTGGTGTGTGTGTGTGTGTGTGTGTGTGTGTGTGTGTGAGAGAGAGAGAGAGAGAGAGAGAGAGAGAGAGAGAGAGAGTCTGTACATGTGTGTATGTATTTCTAAATGTATAAATATAACTTTCATGGTCTGAATCATGTTGTTTTATGTATATTTTCAGGGCTGACCACTTGGTATTGGATTAGTAGTTAGTGAACTTTTTCCTGGGGAAGACTTTCTCCAGCTTGCTTGTATTTTTGTCTATGGTTGAGGCCTCCTCAGCTTTCTCCCTTCTAGAATTAGAATGTCTGTTGGTGCTGACCTTGTTCAGGTTTTGCTTAGGCAACCACTTAAGTGAGAATTCTTATGTTTGACTTCTCTGACATCTCTAGAAGACACAGACTCACAGCAAACTTGCTGATCATCTGGCTCTTATGGTCTTTCTGCCCCTAGTGTGAAATGATCCGTGAGCCTTAGGTGCAGGAGTTATGTTATAGATATAACAGCTTGGGCTTGACACTCTGCAATTTGATCTATTGTGGCCTTCTATAATGGCCCCATCTATTACAAATAGACGTTTTCTATTTTTATTATGAATAAAGTCACATTTTCTATTCGAGTATATCCTTGTTCAAGGTCCCTTACCCCTCCCACTGCCTCCAGTCACTCTCTCTTCTCAACTTATCCCCATCTCCTTCCCTACAAGAGCAGGAGGTCCCAAGGTCCCTCAGTTCAGCATCCACTCCTGGCAGATCCAGTTTCCTCCCCCTAACATCAAGACTGAGTCACGTGTTCCTCTAGAGAGAGTGGGATCCAAGGTGTCAGTCCAATGTGTTTCAGATCCCAAGCTGTTCAGTGTTTATGGTTTGCAGCTTGGACATGCTTTGCTTTGTCATTTTATGTCTAGAGTCCACTAATGAGTGAGTACATCCCCTGCATATCTTTCTGGGTTTGTGATACCTCACTCAGGAGGATATTCTCCAAATCCATCCATCTGCCTGCAAATTTTAGGATATCATTTTTTCTTACTGCTGAGTAATACTCCATTGTGTAGATGTACCACAGTTTGTTAATCCATTCTTCAGTTGAGGGGCATCTAGATTGTTTCCAGGTTCTTGCTATTATAACTAATGGTGCTATGAACATAGTTGAGCTAATGCCTTTGGAGTGCGAATGTGCTTCTTTAGGGTATACACCCAGAAGTCATATTGCTGGATCCTTAGGGAGATTGATTCCCAGTTTTCTGAGAAACTGCCATACTGCATTCCAGAGTGGCTGAACAAGCTTACTCTGCCACCAACAACGGAGGAATGTTCCCCTTGCTCCGCAACCTCTCCAGCATAGGCTGTCATCTGTATCTTTTATTTTAGCCAATCTGATAGGTATCAGGTAGAATCTCAAAGTTGTTTTGATTTGCATTTCTCTGTTGCCTAAAGATATTGAGCACTTTTTCAAGTGCCTTTCAGCCATTTGTTATTCTTTGCTGAGAATTCTCTTTTTAGTTCTGAATCCCATTTTTTGACTGGGGTAGTCAAGGTTTTGGGCTCTAGTTTCTTGAGTTGTCTATATATTTTAGAGATCAGTCCTCTATCACTTGTAGGGTTGGTGAAAATCTTTTCCCATTCTGTAGGATGTCTTTTTGTCCTATTGACAGTGTCCTTGGCATTACAGAAGCTTCTCAATTTCAGGAGGTCCCACTTATTGATTGTTGATCTTAGTGTCTGTGTCACTGGTGTTATATTTAGGAAGTGGTCACCTGTGCTAATACATAGAAGTGTATTTCCCACTTTCTTTTCTGTCAAGCACAGAGTGGCTGGGTTTATGTTGAGGTCTTTGATCCACTTGGATTTGAGTTTTGCGCAGGGTGACAGGCTCGGATCTATTTGCATTTTTTCTACACATTACCAACCAGCTATGCCAAGCACCATTTGTTAAAGATACTATCTTTTTCCATTGAATAGTTTGGGCCTCTTTGTCGAATCAGGTGTCCATAGGATTTTGAGTTGATGTCTGGATCCTCAATTCAATTCTATTGATCCACAAGTCTGTTTTTATGTCAGTACCAGACTATTTTTATTACTGTAGCTCTATAGTATAACTTGAAGTCAGGTTGCTGATGCTTCCTGAGGTTCTTTTGTTGAGCAAAATTATTTTGGCAATCCTGGCTTTCCTGTAATTCCAAATGAAGTTGAGTATTGTTCTTTCAAGGTCCGTAAAATATTGTTGAGATTTTGATGGGCAGTGCATTGAATCTGGAGATTGTTTTTGGTAGAATTGCCATTTTTACTATGTTGATCCCACCTATCCAGGAACATGGGAGATCTTTCCATTTTTTGATATCCTCTTCAATTTCTTTCTTCAGTGATTTAAAATTTCTGTCAAATAGATCTCTTACTTCTTTGGTCATAGTTACTCCAAGGTATTTAATGATCTTTGCAGGTTTTATAAAGGGTGATATTTCCCTTATTTCTTTTTCATCCCTTTTATCTTTAGTGTAAAGATACACTTATTTAGTGTAAAGATTCTCTTATTTCTTTGAGTTAATTTTGTATCCTGCTACATTGCTTAAGGTGTTTATCAGCTGCAAGAGTTCTCTGGTAGGACTTTTGTGAGTCACTTATGTATAAAATCATATCGTCTGCAAATAGAGATAGTTTCACTTCTTCTTTTCCAATTTGTATCCCCTTAATCTTCTTTTGTTCTCTTATTGCTTTAGCTAAAACTTCGAGAACTATATTGAATAGATAAGGGGAGAGAGGACATCCTTGTCTAGTTCCTGATTTTAGTGGGATTGCTTTGATTTTTTTCTCCATTAAGTTTGATAGTAGCTGTCAACTTCTTGTAAATCACTTTTGTTATATTTAGATATTTTTCCTGTATTCCTGATCTCTCCAGGACTTTTATCATATAGGAGTGTTGGATTTTTTCAAAGGCTTTTTCAGCATCTAAGGATATGATCATGTGGTTTTTTTTTCTTTAGTTTGTTTATATGATGGATGACATTTACAGTTTTTCGTATGTTGAACCATCCCTGAATTTCTGGGATGAAGCTTACTTGGTCATTGTGGATGATATTTTTTATATATTGTTATATATGGTTTGCCAAAATTTTGTTGAGGATTTCAACATTAGTATTCATGAGGGAAATTGCTCTGTAATTCTCCTTCTTTGTTGTGTCTTTGAGTGGCTTGGGTATTAGGGTAATTGTGGCCTCATAAAAGGAATTTCGCAATATTCCTTTAGTATGTACTGTGTGAAATAGTTTGAGCAGCAATGGTAGTAGTTCTTCTTTGAATGCAAATAGATGTTTTCTTGATGAGGACTGATAACCATATGTATCTGTGGGTATAAGGATAATTACTAAGAATCTAGTTAGGTATTTTGCTGGTTTATTAAAGTAGAGATTATAGGTTCTCTTCCAAGATTCTTCACTAACCCTAGGTAGTTTGCCAAGTTTCAACATCAGACCAATTTTCCTCTTTTTCAGCAGGCCTTACATCCAGTATGTGTGCCACTCCTAGACCCTTAGAGTTTTTGTGCCATGCTAAATGTTGCTGTGGTTCATAGTCATCTTATCTGGGTAGAGCTATTGGTGGCCCTAACCTTTAGAAGGTTGAATCGAGCTTTCTGGTACCATGAAAGCTAGTCTTCAGTAAGCACCTTATAGGTCACACCCAGTGCAAGGTCCTCTGGATCCTCTGTCCAAAGTGCTTGGTGTCTTCAGAAATATGGCCTTAGCCCTTCACTTCTGGGAGGCAAACAAGGGCATTATCAATTACCTAGAATGTTTTCAGAGTCTCTTGGACAACTATGACCAACAACTCAGGAGGGATTTTAATGCCTCTCATTGGGACATATTTAATTGCCAATGTATTTTAGAAATCTACTCTGATAGGATAAGAGAGTTTCAGAGATAATAAAGGTAATGGGGCATGACAGAACCTTTTCTTTTACTCTCAAGATGATTTTAGATAGGAACCCCAAAGAGACACATGAAATACATTGACAATATCACCAATTTAATTGTCCTTCACCTTCCTTGATATTTACACTTGAAAATTTATCTTCTGTTAGATTAACTTGTGGTATTTAGTTTAAGCTGTGGTAAGCAGATCTGTTGTGCAATTGTTTGAGGCCACATGCAATCACTTCGACTCTCTTGCTTTACGTAATTGTCTATTTGCCTGAGAGTTAAAATCAAACTCTCCTCTAGAAGCTTCATTTGGTGATTTAAATATATTTTATGGCTTATGAAGCACTGCACATATCTTGTTTTCCTGGGGAAAGCGATGCTTGTTTATGTAATTTTGATTGAAAGCATATTAATTCCTTAATTAGTTATAGAACATAAGATACAAGTAATATTTCCCAGTTTTAAAGATAAATATGAGGATATTCCAGTCAGAAAAGAAGAATTTCATGGCTGTTATCTTAAATGTTTATTAATCATATTATCATGAGGACTTTCCAGCTGAGTTTCTTTTTAGTAAACATGACAATAACTAAATATATTTAAACTTTAAAATTTTCAAGCATATCAAATTACAACATACTATGAATTCCAAGAGTTTAGATCAGACAGACCTGTGGAATAAAATAGTTATTTTTGTAGAGCTGAGTTGGTTACTAATTGTTAAAAATTCACTGCCAGATTTAAAAGTTGTGCTTAAAAGTACTATGCTCTAAGACATAATGTGTGTGTGTATGTGTGTTAAAAATTGTTTTTAATTATGGCAATGGGAGCCTCAAGAAGCATGATTTTTTTTTTAATTTTACACAATAAAAACTGAAACAATAATTGAAAAGTTAAACTTTGACACATAAAGTGTCAAAATATTTGACACTTCTAAGAACCAAGTTCTCACACTTCCAGAAATGATTGACAGGGGCAGTTGGTCACTTTACCCTCCCATTAATAGAAGTGTAGGAGGAAGGTTCTTTCTGCTTAGTCCAAATGTCGTCATGAGTTCACCTTCAACAAATCTCATTCCAGTGTTCATACATCTGCTCTGCACACACTCAAGAGTTTAGATCAGACAGACCTGCTGAGCAGCTCACTCATTGCATTCTTCATGAAAATAAAATAGCCGAGGTTTAAGGGACCATTCAACTGTTCTGTCTCCTAATATTGAATGAACACCATTGTTTTCAAGACATTAAAAGGTCTCATCCTTACAGTGGTGCTCTTTTGGAGACTGTTATAGACACAAAACAAGTAAATGAAGGACAGTTTGAAAGGGGATGAAAACAGGATATTCAGTTTTGGACTTTGTTTTTTTTTTTTTTTTTTAATTTTGAAGCATTTACTCAGATATAAGCTGAATATCATTACTCAGAAGCTAAACGTGCTCCAAAATCTGAAATTGTAGTGAATGTACTAATTTCAGAATGTGACCAAAAATGATTTCTAACATAACAAAGGCTACATCCTACATAATATAGATAGTATAACAGAGTGGCTGGGAGAAGGCTGTCACAGTGGAGAATTTGGAAGTCATATTGAGAGAGTAATATTGAGCCTTGGAAAACCCTGACTCCAGAAGGCAGGTCTACAGGAGCAAAGTCATTGAGATGGGCACTAGAAAAATGAAGTCAGCATTATGTCTTCAGTGTATGTGAAGAGAAAGACCAATATAGTAGAAGTTGTTGTAAAATGCATATAAACCACGAGAATTGACTTACCATAATTCTTATCTATCTTATACAGAAATTCCCTGGCTAGAAAAAGCATGTTTTGTGGCTCAATTAGTCACCCAAAATAAAGCTGATCTTATCACAACTATCCCAAAAATATTATTTCTGGAAGGACATGTAATTTGGGGAGCACTGTGAAATTAATGTCAAATTTAATAGCCCTTGATTTTGAAATGTATGTACCATTTCAGGATAAAAGAATGATAGTTTGAATATTGAACACCCCAAAAAGTCCATGCATCAAAAGTTTGGTTCTCAGAGAGGCACTTATTGAGAGGTAGAGTAAATCCTTAAGATGTTTAGCCTTTGGAGACACTCTCCACTCATTGTAGAGGGTTGTAGGACACCACTGGATTTCTGTCCCTTTGTTTGTTTTCTTGCTCTTAAGTGAGATATTTGCTTACCACACACCCTACCCATGACATGTCTTATGACGTCAAATACAGTGGGACAGTCTATCTTGAACTAGAACCTCCAGAATCGTGAGCCCTACCTAATAAATCTTATTTATGCTGTGACTTAATCCTTTTAATTATTTTGTCATAGTTGCATATAATGGGAAAGCACAATTTGTATTCCAAGAAAGTCATTCAGCCTTGTAGAATTCTACACACTTTAGAAAGCCAGTTGCCTTCTGGACTTAGGGCCTATTGACATCTGATTTTTCTTTCCTGTGGCATTTAACAGATCAGTGCCATAGCTAGGCATAATGCTCTTTATCTTTTTATTCCTTATATACCAAGAAATTATTTCTAATTACAAATTTTAATTTAATTCTCATTACAGCTTACTTAACTATACAGCCTATGGTTTACTTTTAAAACATCAAAGTAAAAACTAAAGGAAAAATATTCATTTTAGGAGCTAGAAAAAATTGGAATAAAAAAATCTAAAAAGCACTTTAGTATTATTTAAAAGTAAATAATACACAAGTATAAAATGTGCTAAAACATTAACTGATGCTTTTTTTCAAAATAAGTTTTTAGGTGTTAAAAAAGTGTTTTCCTGAAGTTAGTTTGTATAACCTAATGCCTAGAATTAAGTCAGCTGTGAAGATTGAATTTAACCATTATTAAATTATCCAACAAGATGAAATCATTCAATAAATATTATGATAACCTATGAACTTAAAACAAATGTCTTACACACCTCTGATAATGATGAGGGTGTAACATAAGCAAAAATACAGCACATACCTGGACTATGAGCATAACCAGAAATAAATATTAGTCCTGTTTCTTTAACGGTCTTCATCAATTGTCAGTTGAGAGCCAGAGCTGTTGGCACAGCTACTCAGGTAGCGGGGGAGAAAGTCACAAGTTCAAGGCCTGACTGGGCTACAGAATGAGTTCAGAGCATCCTGGGCAACTTAGTAAGACCTTATCTGAAAACTAAAAGCAAGAGAAGGAAGAGAAGGCTGAAGGCTGAAACTTGGCTCAAGAGCTTCATAGGTTCAATCATCAGCACTGTAAATAAATAAATAAATAGATAGATATAAGAGTTGATTCTAACTTCTAAAGTCTACTATGATTATTGAATGAGATCATTGTTTTACAGGCCAAAAAGACTGATACCGTTCAATAAACAGGACTCTTTTCTAGCATTCACTACTAACATACAGCATGAATACATGAACTAGTTCTTGTGAATGGAAAATTTTTAGCACTCTTGAATATTCTTAATTATCAATTAAACAAGTCTCCAGGAAAAATGACATGTAGTTCTACATTGCTTTTCTAAAATGTGTAAGTTTTGTTTCATCAGTCTAGGTGATTTATGATTAAGTTTCAGGAAAGACTATTCAGAGTAAGAACAGTCTATCCAAAAAAGCAAAAAGGTTTTTTTCTGTTACGTACATTTGATGGTTTCAAGAAATAAGCTGTTTAAAAGAGTAAAGGCTACAAAGATTGAGTGGGAAATACCCTCCAACATATTGGCACAGGTGACCACTTCCTAAATATAACAACAGTAGCACAGACACTAAGAACAATCAAAGGACTGGAGATAGTCGCAGGGGTTAGCAGCACTGGCTGCTGTCTCAGAGGACCAGGGTTCAATTCCCAGCACCCACATGTCAGCTCACAACTGTCTGTAACTCCCGTTTCAGAGATATGATGCCTTCATACCAATGCACATAAATAAAGCATAATAATTAAAAAAAAGAAAAGAAAACAACAGTCAATAAGAGGGACCTCCTGAAACTGAGAAGCTTCTGTAAGGCCAAGGACACAGACAATAAGACAAAATGACAGAAAATGTTATAATTCTTAGGAGAAGTATGATGGAAGAGGCCTATGGGTAAAAGTTTAATGGATGAAAGATTAAACACTTTTCCTTTAGCTTAGACATAAAATTGAGAAAGTCAGTGTATGAGAAGAAAATAATGAATAAAAGTAAGTGGGAGTAGTGTTAGGGTTGAACCGTCATTATATTTTACAACTCTCTCTTTCTAATTCTTTCCTTGTGGAAATACTTAACATGCCCTCAGTACATAATAAAATAAAGGGTCATGAAAATAGGAGTCAAGGCAATCTTGTCCCTAAAACTTTAAATGAATTACCATGCCATATAAATGTTTAGTCATTCCTATACTGAACCATCATGCAATAATGCAAGAATGCTGTTCCTTTCCAAATGCATTGATTAATATAATAGTTCAATTTAGGTTTAAAGTAATGACTAGAACATACTTAATTACAGTTAGAAACTGTAGAGCAAGGTACCTTTAGTTAATGATGCTGGATTGTATTCTTAAAACTAAAGAGAGTGGACATTAGCTACTTTTGTCACAAAATCAACTCTAGGCAATGTGACCATTGGCTGGATTTAATTATTTTATGATGCACACATGCTCTAAAACAATGTTGTATAAAAAAATCCATTGCTCAGTCCATAAGACTAAAAAAAATAAAATTTAAATAAAAATAAGTTCCCTTTCAAGCTGTGCCTCCTGATACTTATTAAGATCATAGAGTTGGAACTGTGGCCTCTTCTCAGTTTGAATATCCATGAGCTGCTGGCCTTCTTACTTCCAAGGCAGAACATAGTCACCAGCATTAAAGAGTATGATTAGTGGGCCTGGATACACGTCTGTCTGTCTGCCCATCTTGCTTTGTTGGCTACAGCAGTTCACACAGTTATGCAGTAAAAAGAAAGATGAGACTCATTTCAGAAGCTTATGATTCTGGTTTTATTCCCAAGGAAAATTATTTGAAAACTTTAAAAGAAGGGCTTAGGCGAATGCTGACACATCCCAGTCAGCTTCCTTTGCCTCCCTAAAAAGTGTTGTGCAGCTTCTCAGTGCTCAGCAGTGCATGAGTGAGTGAGCAAAGTGAGGTCTCACATCGGTACATACTCAGACTGAGCTTATGAGCACTGTGGACTCAGAAGCAAAATTAGGGATCCTAAACCCATGATTCCCCCAGGGTGATGTGTGCAGTGGTGGAGTTAAGGAGGCAACTGAACTGGATACTGAGGTCCTGACATCTTGCTAGTTGTGATGAATTCCTTCAACATTCCTTACCCACAAAATGATAATTCTCACTTTATAGGATTTATATGTGGGATAGTAAAACAAAACAATATGAAAGTGATGCATAAATTGCAAAGATTATAAGAGGACATATTTTATTTTAGGTGAAAAACATTACACCATATTCAGCTTTGATATTATTAATACAATCTTTCCCATTTAGGAATCCCAATATTTCTTCAGAATAAAGGGCCTTTTTCTAACCTAACTGGTTTTAATTTCCCTGAAAGTTTATATTGGAAGAATGTCTCACATTGACAAGTTCTTTGGAATTCATCTATAAAATATATTTGTGTTTTAATAAAATGCATCATCATGAATAATATTATGTAACAGATAATTAATTACTGGATATATTACCTGATTCTAAATTAACATCATGATGCTAATTCATTTCAGCCCATAACCATGCAAATTCATTTCATTATTAAATTATTGTTGCAAACATTTCTCAGTTAAGGCATTACTAAAAATTCAAAGTGCAGAAGGTACTTTTTATTCTAAGAAATTTGATTAAGTATTAGCCAATATTTAATCATTTCTTTCACAAGCATAGGAGAAGAGAACTAGTTTAATAACATCTATGATTTTGATATTTCATTGTTATATTACAATAAAATAAAACAATTAGAGCTGACCTAACCCTGATAAAAAATTTTTACAATACCATTTATTTTGATATGTATACTTCCTGATAAGCAGAGATGATGAAACAGTGAACTATTACAGGCAGAAAAATTTCTATAAAAACCCATGGTGTCACTTAAGATCTCTGCTGCAGCCACAGGTGCGGTTGGTTAGTCCAGCTCTCATTTCTCTTTTCAGAAGCCAAACCTAAATAGGAGATCATGGCAAGTGCAGACTGGGGATATGATGGCAAAAATGGTAAGAATATTTCTTTTACATATATAAAAATAGCTAATTCCCATTTCTAATATGAAATTTACTAATCACTTAACTGTATACTCACAGGATAATGGTTTGAGTTACTTTTGAGTTATTGCAATATCCCTGTGTCTATTTTCAGTAGTTGGCCTTTGGGCATGAGAATCTATAAAATTTATTTGATATGTACATACTATTTCTACATTATAATTGTATAAACAGCATAATTAGGCTTGTATTGTTGATATTCTCAAATATACTGTTTACCAGTATATTTATACAGTGTAGTAGCAAAAGATACATTTTCAAGCACTGAATGCTGTTTAAACCTGAATAAACCACAATCTAATAAGCAAATAGTTGAAGTTCTGATACTTGGAATGGAGTATTCTGTAAAATTGTGCTTTCATGGACATGTTTCTTTCCATAGGTCCTGACCAATGGAGCAAGCAGTTTCCCATTGCCAATGGAAACAACCAGTCTCCCATTGACATTAAAACCAGTGAGGTCAAACACGACACCTCTCTGAAACCTATCAGTGTCACCTATAATCCTGCAACTGCCAAAGAAATTGTGAACGTGGGACATTCCTTCCATGTAGTTTTTGATGACAGTGGTAACCAATCTGGTGAGCCCAAAAACAATTATGATACTTGTTTTCTTAGAATCTACTGAGCTAATTTTTTTATTGAAAATAAATTCTTCTCTTATACAATACATCCAGACTATAGTTTCCCCTCCTTCTATTCCTCCAGGATCCTTCCCACCTTCTCTCTCACACAAAGGCACTCCTCTTTCACTTCCCTTCAGAAGAGAGCAAGCCTCAAAGGGACAACAAAACAATGTACAAAAGACAATGCAGAGGCACTAATATTGAGGCTGGACAAGGCCACTCAGTAGGAGGAAGGATTCCAAGAGCAGGCAAAAGAGTCAGAGTAGCTGCAGAAACACCACAGCATCCTGTGTATTTTGCACATGTATTTATTTGTGTATCTTAAAATTGCAATGTCTAGGAGGCATTGTGGTCTCTTGTAAGATGGATTGTAGAGCTAGCTCCCAGCTCTGATTTCTCCCAGTCCTCCTCTTTCTCAATGACCCATCCTACCTATTCTAACCATTCTAGGATCTTTCTGCTTATTTCTCTGAAGAAGCAACTTTTCTCTAAAAGAGTCTAGTGGGTAAATCACTATGAACATGAAACCAAAAAGGAACTATTCTAAAAAGGATGAGGGTGGGTGAGCTTAATGAGGAGACAGGTAAAGCATGAGTTCCCCTCATTCCCGAGAATCTGGCATGTTGCTTGCCACATGGTCAGATTTTCATCAATATTTATTCAATAAGCTATTAAGTGATCATTCTATCAGAGCCCCAGTGATGTGATACTTGCCCCACTTTCCCACAATTTCTAATTTTAAATGCTAGATACCTTAGGGGTATGCCCCTTGCTTACACTAGGTTAGGTCTAGTATTTTCATTGCTTTAGTAATCAAATGATTGGACATTCTCTGCCAAATGGCCTGTCATTCAGAGCAAAAGTTTGTAAAGTGGCCTTGACCCACAGGCACTATTTCTTGATCCCTGGCCAGAGGGACTCAACAAACCTGTCAAATTACATTGCTATATCTTCAATAGTTATTTTTTAATAACAGGTCATGGTAAACTTTTAGTTAATAGAAATTGTACATACTATCCACAACATAAGGTTGAATGAAGTAATAAACTTGCAAATTAATGGAGATCCAAAGAAAGTCCTGTCATCACATAACTTATTCACTTTGAAATATTTCATCTTGGTAAAATAAATAGGCAAACTTGTGTTTCCTTTGCTGGAACTTGTGAATATTTCATGAGCTATATTATATTATTATAATGTGAAGTGGAGAAACACAATGGAAACAAACTGTTGGCACCCACTAGTGTTTATTTCTATTTCACACAAAACAATCCAGAATTAGTTTACATTAAATATGAACTAGAGATCACCTGCCTGACAGTATCTCTATTTTTTTCAAGTTCTGAAAGGTGGCCCTCTCTCTGATAGCTATCTGCTCACCCAGTTCCATTTTCACTGGGGCAACTCAAACGACCATGGATCCGAGCACACCGTGGATGGAGTCAAATATTCTGGAGAGGTAACATGATATATTAATGAGAGACAGTTCATGAGAGCGCACCAGAAACAACTCTGATACTGGAGAAGCTATTGTCAGAATCCCTCAAAGGGAAGAGCTTGCTGGTCCTTGTGTGACACATGCATAGATCCATTAAGGTCAAACACTGGCAAACAATATGTTGTAATGGAAGGGTGTTCTTCTATGGAAAAACCTGCCTGAAGATGTTGGTGAGAGCTTATAAAAAAACTTTGACATCTTGGCAGCTACAGGGATTGTGCTACCATTCTTAACTTCTCTGACTGAACTGTGCCTTCTACTTTGGTACTTTTATTTAAATTCTTAATTTTGGTATATGCGTGTCCAGACAGGAGCACTGAAGTAGCACAGTAGAAAGGACTTTAATCAGAGTTGAGATTTAATGGTTACTAGGAGGAGTCCACATCTAGACAAGGTTCTAAGTGTCCCTAGTTTCAGATCATTATCTGCCACCTGTTGGCTTCCTTCCCATGGAAAGTTGTGATCTATTTCTAAATATCTTATGTGTACTTTCGCTGAAAAACTGGCCACATATGCATCAAATACAACAGTTTTATCTTTTGGAGAGATAAAAAAAAGACAAAAATAATCACTGTCTGCATAATTATATAGTGTGTGTGCATAACTATAATTACATATAGATGAGATTTTTTTGTTTTAATTTGGCAAAATGAACTTTATAATGCATTTCTATTTATCATTATATTTTCATCATTTTCCAAGCCAGAAGTTTTAATTCTACTTCTTTTAGAAATAACTGCTTAGTATCTCAATTTTATGAATGCCAAAATTAACTTAACTAGCCTTTTGATTGATACATACAATATCTGATGATTATATTTTACTGTGAGTTTTGTTGCTGTTCTTTTGTTTTAATCAAACAATGCTCCAAAGAGTACATTATCCCTTTATCTGAAGTACCAATTGAAGTAACTACGTAAGAGATTTCTCAGAGAGGTGGTTATAAAATATAGTCAGTTTATTGTCACAGAATTAGATGATAGAGGATTAAATAAAGTTACAACTTGTTTTAGTTTGTAAAGTTTAGATAATACCTTCCAGTGTTACAGAAAGCTATAAAAACTCATTCCTAGTTTCCCCTCTGCAAAACTAAAGGTGGAATGGAAGCCTAAAGTATTATGTTTGAGGAAGGCTATTTATGAATATTCATGGAATCTAAATTAGGAATTATATTCACCCCAACAAATTGAGACAAAAAAAATCTAAGCCGGTGATGAGAAACATTGAGTCACAAAGTCCAACATGTTATTTAACATTCAGCACAAAAACCTGTGTGAGGAACACACCGGGTTCAAGAGGTAGTACAGGTAATGGGTGACAAGTGCAGGCTCCTCCCTTGACCTTCATGGAGTCAAAGTTAAACCTCTTATTGGCTGTGTGACTCTTCTTATCTATAGAGTTAGGTACTATAGCATTCATCTCATACACTTAAACCAGCTTCCACATCCTAAAGGCTCAATAATATTAGCTGTAGTTCTGCAGAGTGTGAAGAATAAATGACAAGAGTTGCAAAACAAACAAACAAAAAACCCTGTGGTATTTTGACTGATCAATTAGGTGGGTAGTGTTACCTTTTTTAAAAGAAGAAAATGACAGATGTGGTATGAAGATTTAAGCTTTCCATTGGCCATGTGACTCCTCAGACATCTGTTAGACACTCACATGGAGATATCAAGACAATATCAGGAACACATTCAGGTACATGTAGATGCACAAGCCTAAAATTCTACCAGGAGTTTAGACTACAGAATTTAACTGAGGGGATCCTGAGTAGGGCACCGATATTCTCAAGCTTCCAAGCAGTCCAAGAGCTTCTTATAAAGTTATCTCATGTGAGAGAAAATGATTTTGCCTTTTATCCTAAAGTTAGTTGCCCACAAGATGAGGGTTCATGTGGGTTTTATGTAACTGTACCATGATATATCTTACATATAACAAATTAACATATAATTCACCTTTTGTCTTTTTCTTTGCATCAATATTAATAATGAATTATTTACATGTTACCACTTCTAGCTTCACATAGTTCATTGGAATTCTGCAAAGTACTCCAGTGCTACTGATGCTGTCTCAAAGCCTGATGGGATGGCAATTATTGGTGTTTTTTTGAAGGTGAGTCACAGGTAGTTGTATAGCAGTAGATTTTTAAAATGGTAGATGTGAAACTTATTACCGTTTCAGTTTATATTATCATTGATGAGATGCTCTAAAGAAAGACATCATAAAATTGGATAAAACTAGATTGTTGCATGCCACCTCGACCCGCAAGGAACACGCAACACCGGATCCTTCTGTCTGCAGTTTATTCGGGCCTTTTACAATGTGGTTTCTTCTTATCTTTCACTCACTCGCTCATTCTCTCACTCACTCACTCACTCAGACGAACAACCATTCTCTCACGAACGAACGACGCTGGGGGGAAGCCTGCTCTTAGCGAAATACCCTCAGGGCTTCCAATCCAAGATAGTCACGTGGGCATCACCGATAGTCTCACGCGAAAGCAAGCCAGATCCTTGGCCTTAGCCAAATATGGAGTTGTTTACCAGGGAGAGCGCTCCAGGCCAATGCCATCTTAAGGTGTGGCTGTACGCAGCTCCCTACACTAGATGATTAAATTGCTTTTGGGGTTACAGTATTTGGAGGTAACTTTTTCAAACACTTATAGAGAATATGACAAAAGTGCATTAAGTATAACTATCATAACTAATAAAAATGAAGATGTAATTTTTGTGTCACTGTTTTAATAACCATTTAGAGCCTATCTTACATACCTTCAGCCATCTTGTTCACAATTAAATTTAAGCCATATTTTCTGTTTACTGCTTTGTGTCTGATTATGGCAGAGTACAAGATCCCATAAAAGTACATACCTCAGAAAATTCCCTCTCTTGGAGCAGAAAGAAAGATCATTTCTCTCTCTCTCCTCTCTCTCTCTTTCTCTCTCCCCCCCCCTCGGTTATTTATGTTAATGGCAAAACTTAATTTTGACTAAAGAGTATTTTATAAATTATAATCTTCAACACATACTTTTTTCTCTTTCTTTTAATTCTCTAGGTTGGTCCAGCCAACCCAAACCTGCAGAAAGTACTTGATGCCCTAAACTCAATTAAAACTAAGGTAAATAAGCTAAGTAATCTAATTTAATTCTGAAAAGAAGAACACATAGAAGTACTGAAGTCATCCAGTTGTCTGTTTAAAATGGAAAACAGGAAGACAGGTGTAGAAGTCAAGCAGCCACAGGTACATCGAGACCCTGCTTGCCCTGGAGAACCTGATGAAGGAGTTGGTTTTGGTTTTTTTTCATGGTGCCTGTTCTTAGTAAAGCACATTACTCAGTCACATTTGATCTGCTTAGAAAAAAAAAGTCACAGTCTAGTGAGAGCTTTCTGTTTTATGAAAACAAACCTCTTGATTTCTTTAGTAATGTAAATATGTGATATATGAGCCGAAAGAGCCCTAGTGGAGAACTATGATTCAGAACTAAACTTAAAACCCTTAGTGGATTTTCTGAGATGTCCATCCCCAACAGCACTACTTTCACATTAGGTCCTTACTCTGAACATCAAAGTAATTCATTGTTTGCTTTCATGGTGAGGAGAAATAGTGCATTTCAATGAAAAATAAGTTTGTTTTATGCTGCGTTCAGAAAAGAACTTTAAGTAAGCATATTGGGAAGTAAGAGCTGCAATGTTTTTTAAACAAGAGTTTCGAAAACATATGAAAATAAAAATTGAAGGGAGTAGTGATGATAAAAGCAGAAAATAGTAAAATAAGAAATAAGATGACAGATAAATGCAAAACACTTTTTATCACTAAATAAAAATTTTATTTTATGGAATAAATGGCAAGAAAAAAGGATGTTTGCACAGCTTTGATAAAACAAAGCTAGTACAAACACGAAATGCTATTAGAGGGTCTGGAAAGATGCACGGTCAACAGGTAAAGATGGATGCTTGAGTCCATAGAGCCCACACAATGGAAGGGAAGAACTACCTCCTGCCAACAGGTTGTCCTCTGACCTCCCGCGTTCATTCATATAGACAGGTGCATTAATTAATTAATCAACAAGTGGAAGACATTCTATTCAAAGTTTAGAAAAATAGTGTATATGGGGAAGAAAAAATTGAAGCAAAGCTGCTTGTAACAACAGTATACTAGGTAAGTTTGAAAAGTGAGTGATATTCATAAAAACACAAAATTATAAAAATTAGCCTAAAGGAAAACCAAGTAGACCAAAACTCTAAGAATAAGTTGAAAAGATAGTGAAAATATCTCTATTAAACAAAATTCCATGCCCAGTTTAATTTATTAAAAAATGTACTCAATCTTTAAGAACAATCAAGTAAGGACAGATGGCTCAACAGATTTTGCCATAAATTAAAAAAAAAAAGAGGAAGCATTTGTCATGCAATAATGAAGGTCAAAGTTTATGTCTCCAAAGCCTCCTTGCATGCCAGGTGTGCATGGCATCTCACCTTAATTCCAGAGCTTGAAAGAGAAAGACAGAATCACTTGAGCCAGCTGCCAGCTAGACTAGTATTAGCTGGGAGCTCTGGATTCAACTGAGAGATTTTGCATATCATATAACGTAAAGAGCAATCAAAGAAGACTCACCACCAAAATCAGGCCTTCACACGAATACTCACACACTTGCACACGTGCCTGCATGTGAAAGTGAATGAGGACGCACATGCAAAACTAAAGGACAAAAAAAGAGCAAGGATAAATCATGTAGTGTCAACAGAAAATTTCTATCAGTCTAGTGAAATCTAGTCTACAAGTGGGTGAGGAAGGATGCAAAAAGAAATTTGCAGCACAACCTTTGCTAGTCGCATGACTGAAATAACTCTGAAGTTACAGCAAGTCAATTGCAACAGCATTGAACAAGTAGAGTTAACTCTAGATACGGATGACTTAGTGTTAGAACGTCTTTGAGTAGATGCATTATATTATCAGATTAATATGAAAACTCATCTCTTCAGCTTCAACTGCAGCTGTTTTATTGCAGTCAGGGAAAAAAAAAACAGCACAGTGGCTACCACCACCACAATTGACATCAAAATTAAAAATTCAACCATTAAACAAAGCACAAAGTATAAAGCTAAGTCCTGGAAAAGCAAAGACAAAATTATCATCATGTTTTAGTAATTTACCTAGAAAATTTAAAAGAGCCAACTAAAAAATGAAATTGATATAAAAGTCTGGAAAAACTGGTTGTATAAAAAATTACCATACAAATACCAGTTCATTTTCTTGATACAAATAACAATTGACCAGAAAAAGATTATGGGAATAAATAAGAATAAAATGTAACTGACTTGTCCTGAATGCCTTTGCTTTAGGACAGGATGGAGCATCATCCAAAGAAATTTAAATGTTTCTTAAGAAATATTAAATGTCTTTTGATAAATACAAATTACAGAAGTTCTTTTAGTATTTTTCTCATCTACCAAATGAAGAGGAAGATTTAAAACTTCCATATAGTATTTTTATGTTATTTGTACTGTTCATACTCATAAACATGTAAGTCATGAAACAAGTATGGTAGAAAAGACAACTTAGTGCACCTAAAATTGCTATGTAGTATATAAAAGTGCATATATTGTTATATTTTATAGCATGATATTTGCTGCTTTTGTTCCCAGGGAAAACGAGCCCCATTCACAAATTTTGACCCATCCTGTCTCCTTCCTTCATCCCGGGATTACTGGACTTATTTTGGCTCTCTGACTCACCCTCCCCTTCATGAAAGTGTGACCTGGTTCATCCTCAAGGAGAGCATCACTGTCAGCCCTGAACAGGTATCAATTAAAATGCATTTGCTTCTAGTGAAGGATCTCTGAGTTAAAAAAAAAAAAAAAAGTAGAAACAGAAGTCCGTGTAATAACTGTTTTCACTGTATGCAGAAAATAGATGCCTGAAGTTCTGAGTTCCTGCTGTTCTCATAAATAAAAAAAGCCAAAACTTATTAGGTGACTTCTTTGAACGTCAGAAACAGTGAACTCTCCTTGGAACATCTACCATGGTTCCAGGTGGCCTAACTTAACAGTTAATCAAATCGTTCTAGTTTTTTCCAGCTAAAGTTTTAACACAACCACCATGTACTTTCTTGCTTATTGTATCTAAAGATGCTGCTGCTGATTAGTGGAACAGCTACTTTCCTGAGCTGTCTTGTGCTTTCCACAGCACTGTGCCCTGTCATTAACTGACGCTTACTGAGAAGAGTCACTGAATCACTGTACACCAAGTGCAGAAATAGGCCCTTTAAATGGATTAACCCATTTAATCTTAACACCAGCCCCTCCAATGGAAATGCTGTATGAAATTAAGGGGTGCTGAACTGACATATCACTTGTGCATGCTCTGCAGCTAAAAAAATGAAAGCTGGTCTTCTGACAGAGCCAACTATACCTCCTTTAGGTAAAATATCTGGTGCAGAGGCAAGGAAATGAGTGCAGCTACTTACCACCCACTAAAAAAAACCATGACTATCTCGACTGCTTTCTAAGCAACAACAAATGAACTTCCCTGGAAACAAAGCGTTTTCTGGGACTCTAACGGTTTTCATCCCTTAAATGTCTCACCCCACAGCTGGCACAACTGCGCACTATTCTGTCAAGTGCAGAGGGAGAAACTGCTGTTCCTGTTCTGAGCAACCACCGTCCAATCCAGCCCCTGAAAGGCAGAACCGTGACAGCCTCATTTTGAGGTTCAGCAAGGAGCTAGTCCTAGATCAGGACCGGAGCCCTCTTCAGCCATTCCCCAGTTAACTAATCATTTCTAAGAAACAAAGTTATTTCAGTGCTAGCAAGACAGCAAACCTGCAAATTTAATCCATAGAACTAAAAAAAACCATTCATTGTAATTCCTGGTGCTTAACGCAAATGCTACATAAGCTTGTCACTTGTAATCTTTAAGCATGTACCCTTTGTTTAAATCCATCTTCTTTTTGTGAAATGTTTCATAAGATAATTTCAATTAAGTGATTTGTTCTCTTTTCACTCTCTCCATTTTAATTAAACCAATAAAATGGCTTTAACTCTTATTGTTGTCTTTTGTGTATATTGGGGAGGTCTGAATGGAAATGGAGGCGAAATGGATGGGAGTGGGGGATGGGAGGAGGAGAGGAAGGGAAACGTGTGGTCGGTATGTAAAATAAATGAAAAAATGCTAATAAAATAAAACCACGAGGTTTCTCCTCCACTCACAATCATAAATTTTAAATGACTGACTTGAGTCTTTTTCCTCATAGTTAAACTAAGAGCAGCCAGGGATGAAGCAATGATTTGTTGATTTGACTTAAGATGGCCTCTGGATTTATTTGCTTTTGTTAGTACAACACTATCTTCATCTGTGTGTTCTATAATTACAAAAAAAAAGTGCCTTTTGTACAGAAAGATGGTGTTTCTAGCCTTGCTAATAGTCTTTCTCCATAAGGTAGGCCAGTGCCTTTCTGCCATTGTTGTAACTGATAAATTGTAAAAATATTCTCCGTTTTAAAACAGAAAGGAGCTGGGAACTGGGAAGGTAGATAAGTTAATCAAGTGCTTGCCACTTTAGCACAAAGACCTTAGTTCAATCCCAAGAACCCATATGAAAAATACAGTCATTCCATATTGACTCCCCCTGGGAGTCCTTACCTTACCCTTCCTGAGGAATGGATGGAAAGTGAAGTGGAGGTAAGCAGGGGGGTGACTGGGAAGAGGAGAGGGAGGGGAAAGAGTGGTTGGTGTGTAAAAAAAGCCTTTTAAATAAAAACATTAAAGATAAAAATAATACAATTATGGTGGAATAATTGTAATCCCAGTGCTGAATGTGGAGACAGGGACATCTCAGGGGCTTTCCAGCCAGTTGCAGACAGTGAGTCATATTGATTGCTTGTTATGTGTATGGTGGGGTGTGTGTGTGTGTGTGTGTGTGTGTGTGTGTGTGTGTGTGTACATGTGTGTTCAGGTGAATGTGGAGGTCAGAGGCTAATATCAGATGTGTTCCTCAGTTTTCCTTTATTTCTGTTATCAAAGTCTTTTTCTGAACCTGAGGTTTGATGATTTGGCTGGATTTGCTGAACAGTGAGCTCCAGAGTTCTCCTGTCTCTGCCTTTCCAGGGCTGGTGTTACAGACAAAAGTTGCCATATCCAGTTCTTTTGTGAGTGCAGGAGATATAAAGTCCTCATCTTGTGTGGTAAGCACTTCAGAAATAGCCATCTCTCCAACACCAGTGATTACACTTGATTCCAGAGCCATCCTGGGTGCCAAAGAGAAAAAACTATAAATGTAATTTGAGACATTCAATTTGAAAGGGTGCTCAGGATCTATATTTTAAACATTTTCTGGAAAATAAGCAATTTCAAAATAAATCTCATAGGGAGGACCTAGAAATTACTTGATTCTATGGCCTGTGGTTTTTTGTTTGTTTGTTTGTTTAGGGTTAAAATGGATTCCAGGATTTATTTGTGTGTATGTGAGTCTCACGATGGATAGGATAAAAATGTGGCAGGAGACACATGAAAGGTACCAAACTGCTCTCTCTAAGCTGAATACCCTCGGGAAGTCGCTTCCTTTTTGTTCCTTCGTGAGGTTTCCATGCTTCTAATGATGAATAAAGCAGTCACTCACAGACATGGAGGAGCCTTTGAACCATCTGAGCATTCACTCACTCCCTTCTAGTCTGAACCCTTTCAGCTTCCTAACTTCGGATGGAATATTAAACATCCTGCAGACATTCTCGTTATTTTTAAGATATTTAGCAGCCAGTCTTTATACCAAACTACCAGGACAATCAGGAAGACCTAGAAACATGTTTTTCTTTTCAACTTCACTTTCGGGGGCTGGAGAGATAGCTCAGAGGTTAAGAGCACTGACTGTTCTTCCAGAGGACCTGAGTTCAATTCCCAGCAACCACATGGTGGCTCACAACTTCACTTTCCTTTTCTGTGTATTCAACTACATGCTTCCACCAGGATGTGAGCTGCAGACCATCCTGCCTTTGAGGATAAAGTCAGCTGCTCAACAACTCTTCCTTTGCCACAATGGAAGGATCTAGATCAGTGGTTGTCAGCCTTCCTAATGCTTCAATGCTTTAATACAGTTTCTCATATTATGGTGACCCCCAACCATACACTTGTTTTTATTGCTACCTCATGATTGTAAGTTTGCTAATGTTATGAATTATAATATAAATATCTATGTTTTCCAATGCTTTTGGGTGACCCTTGTGAAAGAATCCTTCAACCCCTCCCCTAAAAGGGTCATAACACACAGACTGGGAGTGACTAATCTAGATGATCTACTGATGTCTCTTTTACTGAGATGAGCAATGTACTAGGAGAATATATCTAATAGAGTGAAGTGAAGAAGATTCATCTTTCAAAATAAAATACAGTATTTCCAGGGCTGAAGAGAAAGACTCAGTGCATAGATAACTTGCTATGTAAGTGTGAGGACTAGAGTCGGATCCCCAGAAGCCACATAGCAGGTATGGTGATCATCAATTTTATTCATTGAGCAAGCTGGCTGGCTAGCAAGCTCTTAGTCAAATGAGAGACCTTGCATGCCTCAATGAATATACTAGAGAACAACTATGAGGACAGCTAACATCAGCTTTCAGCCTCCACCTATACATGTGTATATATGTTTATATGCTCCTTCACAATCTGAACATTCATGTACATATTCATGAATGCAAACACACTATACACATAAACAGGCAAAAAGAAAAAAGAAATAAGTCCATATCTATACAGTAGATACTGGAGTCAAATCATAAGCACTGGCTGCATTAACCAGATGTGAAGTCTTTAATACACTTCATTTAAGGCACCATTTTAGAAACCATCATAATTGAATTTGCATTATTCAGTCCATTTGGCCCAGCTGTGAAGAAAACACGGATATAATAAGCATGAATAAGAAGAGCTTTCAAAGAGACAAGAAAACATGATCCCCTCTGCAAACTTCCCAAGTCAAATTCAAGCTGTGTTTTCTTTAAATCTGTTCCCATCAGTTTTTAAAGGTCACACTAGGTCAAATGAAGCAAAGTAATACAGCACAGTAGTTATTTTAAGTTGAATCAAATACAGCACTCTGAAGGACAAAGGCATCATTCTGTAATATCACAATTCATTTAAAGCATTTAAAAAGGATTTCAATGTTTCCCTTGGGCAAAATAATCAAGAATCTTACCAAAGGTAACTGAAGGCCAAAGTCTGACTTGATGCACACAAAAAAACGAGTGGGCAGTATGGTGGTAATCTAGATGCTTGTGACATAACTCAAGTTAGATGAACTTGGACTCAAGGAGAGAGGAGACAGGAAGCAGGTCATGCTTCAAAGAACACCATCAACCTAGCATCACTGAGAACTTGAGTGTACAAGCACTCCTTGTGGGGATGAATTATTCCATTGAAAGAGTGCAGCTATTCTGAAACTCAGAGTTTTCAAAACATTACATACAAATAAACTAGTTAAACAAAGGCAGCCATGGTGAGGTTAACATCAAACAAAAAAAAACCAGAAATATACCTCACTATGCTAGACATTTAAACAATTACAATTCCCCTAGTCACCTATGTATCCACCCTTTTCCATCCCCCCCATACACTGCTCAAAAATCTTTCTCTATTTTTTCTGGCATCTACCTCATCATTGGAGAAAGAACTCACTGCTTCCCCAAGACCATTATTCACACCAACTCATATATCTGCTTATAATGTTACCAAACTCCTAACTATGTCCTGCATCCAAAGTCCATTTTATTTTTTTTTAAACTTTATTTATTTATTTATTTGCCTTGGTGTTTGCCTGGAACTGGAACTACAGACAGTTGTTAGCTGTCATGTGGGTGGTGGGAATTGAACCTGGGTCCTCTGGAAGAGCAGACGGTGTGCTCTTAGCCACTGAGCCATCTCTCCAGCCCCCCCAAAGTCCATTTTAAATACTTTGTATAAAGCCATTCAGTCCTTCTTGCAGTGAAGCAAATTTGAAGTCTCTTAAAATTTGCCCTTAATATCTTTCACATATTTCAACCTAACACTCCAGACGTCTTATCACTTCTCTCAAGTGCACTGTATTCCAGCCACTGAGCCATGTCTGCAGTCCTTGAATAAGCTGTACAAGCACATACTGTGGTGCGGTTCACACTCCGAACAATAGGCTTCATGGTTCCCAACTCCTTCAAGACAAAACAAACACCTACTTCAACTAAGAAAAGCCCTTATTCCTGCAACTAGTGGCTACATAGCCCCTCACGCCTAAGTAATGAGAGTTTCATGCTATATCCTACATTTTGAGCTCTTGAAACAGCATTAAAAAGAAAAACAAATTAACCGATTCAACCCATAATGACTCTGTCTCTCAGCATCCCGAAACTCAGACCAGTGCAACAGATTTGAATATTGGTTGTGGTGATTAATATGATCAGATCTGAATAAAATTCCTCTCCTTCTCTAGATCTGTGTTCTAGGAACAAAAGGCAACTGTGAGTAAGTGATACAAAGACTACTGGGTTATACCAACATGGATGCTGAAAACTACAGGGCGAGGGAATGAGAGAAGATTTATAGTAAGAGTGCTTGAGCAAGAGCAAGTCATCATTCTTGTTAGCTGCCGTATATGCAAGCCGAAATTTGCAAATAGATTCTTGCAAAATAAACTGCTATTCCCAGTAGAGAGCCAAGCATGCACTTTTTTATTATTTTTTGTTAAAACTTTTTTTTCTCTTTCTTTTTTTTTTTTATTATGAATAAAGTCACATTTTCCATCCATGTATATCCTTGTTCAAGGTCCCTTCCTCCTCCCATCCCTTCAGGTCACTCTCTCTTCTCCATATCCCTCCATTTCCTCCCCAGCATGGGCAGGAGGTCCCAAGGTCCCAATATTGCTCAGTAGTTCGGCATCCACTCCTGATCCAGTTTATAGCAGCATTATTCGTAATAGTAAAAACATGGAAACAACCTAGATGCTCTTCAACTGAAGAATGGATTGACAAACTGTGGTACATCTACACAATAGAGTACTACTCAGCAGTAAGGAAAAATGATATCCTAAAATTTGCAGGCAAATGAATGGATTTGGAGAATACCCTCCTGAGCGAGATATCACAAACTTGAAATATAAGCAAGGGATGTGCTCACTCATTAGTGGACTCTAAACAACAACAACAACAACAAAAAAGCAAAAATGTAAAGCATGTCCAAGCTGCAAACCACAACCACTGAACAGTTTGTGATCTGAAATATCTTGGACCCGCACCTTGGATCCCACTCCCTCCAGAGGAACACCTGACCCAGTCCTGACGTTGGGGTGAGGAAAGTGGATCTGCCAGGAGTGGAGGCTGAACTAAGCCAGATTAGAACCTTGGGACCTCCTGCCCTTGCTGCGGAGGAGATAAAGAGATGTAGAGAAGATTGACTGGGAGGGGTTGGAGGGGGAAGGGAGCTTGAACAAGGATATACACGGATATAAAATATGACTTTATTCATAATTAAAAATGGAGAAAAAGACTAAAAGCAAATTCTTATATCAAGGCTATATGAGGTAACCCAATAAAAAGAAAGAGGTCCTTTGAACAAGCAAAAGAGTCAGACACACACACACACACACACACACACTCACAAAAGATCACAAAAATCTTAAGCTAAGCAAGCTACACTTAATGTAGAAGACCTAGCATAGACCTGTACAGGTTACATTAACATTGCTTCCACCTCTGTGAGTTGCCAGGAGCCCTGCTTAGTTGATTCTCTGGGCTGTGTTCTCATGTCCTTAGCCCTTCTCGCTCTTGCAATCCTTCTTCCTTCTCTTCTGTGGTGTTTCCTGAGCTCTGCCTAATGATTGGCTGTGGGACTCTGCACCTACTCCAACTGGCTGCCAGAAGAATCCTCTTTTATGACTATTGGGGTAAGCTATGTACAATCATGTTTTGTTCTACCCTGTCTTTAAGCCATCCAGCTTCCAGATCCTGGTGATTCAGAAGTATCAGGCATGGGTGTGGTGATATTTTGTTTGTGCTGTAACAAATAAAACTTGCTTGAAGAACAAAGGGCAGAGCTAGCTACTAGTTAACCTCAGAGACCAGGCAGGGGTGGCACACATGTTTCCTCCCAGCACTTGAGAAGAGGGCGAAAGATCAGAAGTTCAGGGCCACCCTGGGTTACACAAGATCGATCAGTCTAAAAGAGATAGAGAGCCAGGTAATAGAGGCTCACACCTTTATTCCCAGCATTTGGGATCTAATGTTTTTGCTCCCAGTCCTTGGGAGGCATATGCCTTTAATCCCAGAGCTAGTGAGATAGGGACAGGAAGTAACATGGCTGGGTAGAAAGATGAATATGAGGCAGGGCATAGATAGAAGTTTGACCTCCTTCCAGGCTGAGAAGTCATAGAGGTAAGAGGTGGCCATGACTTGCTCCTTTGTCTCTCTGATAGTTCAGCATTTACCCTGATACCTGCCTCTGTGTTCTAATTTTTAAGCCCAATTAGAATTTATGCTTCACATGGGCTCCCTCTTGTAATGTGGGCCTGAAGTTAGAAAAGCTATTGGCTGGCCATTCCCACAGACTCTGAGACAACATTGCCTCAGCTTATCTTCCAATCAGGCTAGGTTGTGGGTCGAAGGGTTTGTGGCTTTGTTGGCATTTTAGTCTCCACTGAGTGCCTATTCTGGTTATAGAAGATGGCCAGTTAGAGCTCTATATTCTTCCTTACTAGGAGTTCTCACTAAGTGGGTCACCTTCACAGATTCCTGGAAGCTTCCATTGCGCTCAGTTTCCACATTGTCCTCTAAATGCCCATCTATTCCCATCATCTCTTAGATCTAAGCCATGAAGCTTTGAAAGATTAGAATTATCAGATATGGGGTTTACAGGTATAGAAATAACTTGAAGGAAAAGGTACTTGCCCTAAAACCTCTCAAGTACATTTCAGTCCCCATACATACATGATAGAAAGAACGGACTCCTACAAAAAGAAAATCTTTTTCACTTCAATATATACTTGTGTATATATTTAATTAAATCTCTCAGCCTCAACTACTTCATCTTTATAATCTAAGCATTCAGTTTCATATTACATTTTTAAAGCTAATAACTGCATTTCTGTGATTTTTAACAGATAACCACACATACATACACACACTGTCCAAGTGTGTTAGCTCTACTCACATTGCCAAAGACTTCCGTAGCACTGCCACCTAGTGGCTGGTGCATTGCATGAATTTTTCTTTTAGCCAAGCAATTGGAAGGAGTGTAATTCCATAAACTTCCGAAACAATGTGTCATGTATCAAACACATAAAATTAAAATAAACTGATTTTGGAATTAAAAAGGACCAAAGATAGCAGAAAGCAAATCTTAAGAAAAAGAATACTATAGATGATATCACCATATCCAATTCAAAAAAGACAGTACAAAGCTGGCACAGGAACAGACAAGTAGATAGAATACCTACCTACTCCAGACACAATTCTGTGCAAGTATAACTACATGATTCTTTGGAAAAATGATAAAAGTATACAATGAAGCAAAAATAGCAGCTTCAATGAATGGTACTGAAAAACCTGTATCAAGAAGCAGAAAAAAAAAATGGCCCTTATTTCTGTGCTTACACAAAGTCCCAAACAGATCAAGGAGTTTAACATAGGATTTGATATTCTGATAACACTAGAAGTGGCATGGACAGAGGCAAGTGGGAGCATTTTTTAATTGGATTTTTGGAAGAACATTATAGCTAGGACTGAAGTATCACAAAACAGGGGTAAATGAGGACTTATGAAACTGTAGACTTCTGCACAGGAAAAAAAAAAAACCTTCAAAGAATTAAGCTGCTCACAGAATAAAAGAAAAATCTTTGACAGCTAGTCATCCAATGAAATTAGCATCTAAAGTAAATAAGCTACAGAACTAAAATACCAGATAAGCAAATAACTTAATTAAAAGGGGGACTATGTAACTAAGCAGAGATTTCTCAAAAGAAGAAATAATAAAAACAAAACCCATCATTTCTAAAAGAGCAAGATGAGCTATTTTGGAGGCTTTGGAGGGATAAAAGTAAGAAATAACATGAAATTTTTTACTTTTTAATTATTCTTAGCAAGAGTGGTGAAGTTTAATTAGTTGAGAAGAAGTTGGGGAGCGGGAGGGGTCAATACCGTTTCTAGGAGCCAAGGAAATAAACATGTGGAAGAGCACCAGATACTTTCTGTATATAGCCCACTGTGTCTTCAAGCTACTAAGCACAGTGTCCTCTGTCCAACACCAGGTCTACTTCTAGCCAGGGCTGGCAGCTCAGAGGCCCAAGACATGGAATCCCAATGTTTACCTGCTCCAGAGGCTCCACCAGCTCGGAGCCACCTGAGGTTAATGGGGAAAATCTCCCAGCACATGCTACACTGGGAGCAGAAAGGAGGGGTTCAAACAGAGGGGGAGCTTTAGAAGGTCCATCTGTAAGGGCTATGTTCGAGGTACAAAGTGTGCAAGAGAAGAGGCATCTTGTACCCAGCCAAAGAGAAAGCTCAGGACACAGACAGGCCAGGCTCATAGAAGCAGATCAACTGAAGTGCAGATTTGAGCAGGGTTGGTGGGACTACCAAACTGAAAACAGAGAAGTAGGTGTACAGTCTCCACTGACGCCACAGGGACAAGGGGCAGCAGGGCTGACAAAATGAATCCAGTAGCTCCTGTAACACTGTCCCGTTGCTGTGTCACAGTGTTCTGTGTATATTCCCCAAATCTCCAGAAAATGGAGTCTGTTCTTCTGCACAACCTTGTAGAATATTACTGTTGTATCATGGGTAGAGAGTAAAAGCTCAGAGGACAGGAAAACAGAGGTGCATGAGGAAATGTGCTCAGCTACTACAGGGTCAATGTTTGTTCTGAGTTTGCTGGTAGGTACCACTCCCAAGGTTGCAGCCACACAGTTTTCTTGTTCTCATCCTGATAGAAGCTAGGTTGTAGGGAGCACAGATTATATGTGAGTGATCCTAGGGGAGAAAAAGTTTCAGAAGCCATAGTGAGAAGCCCATTCATAATTATTATTTTAAAAAATGAAAAAATTGTTAGTCAAAGGAAACCCTTCTTTGCTGTGAACAATGATGAATTAGAGACTCATGACATTAAGAGTAATCAGTGGTTGAGGACTCAGCCCTAAATAAGACATTTGTACTTGCCCTGCTATGACTCAAGGAACTCTGAGGAACAATAAAGTATGAACAATTTAAAAAAAAAACAAGCAAACAGAAACAAAAAGAAAGAATGCTAAATGAGATCCTCTAGAGAAAACACAGCCATTGCAATCATGAATTGAGCAGCTATGAATAGTAGTATTGGGCTTGCATAAAATGGATGCTGTTATCAATTGATCTTCAAGCAAGGTTTTTGTGAGAGAGAGATGGCATGGCTCCATCCCAGTACTGCTGAATTATTCGCTATATATAGATTCTGGAGGAAAGGGAATTAAGTAATATTTTCAATGCCGAACCCTTAAGACTTCCATGGATAGCTCCAAACCCATGGTGCTAAGGTTGGTTATGGTAAACTTAGTGGGATCACGAAACAAAGGAAACTGGTATGACTATGAGATAAAGCTTGTAACTGGGTATTTCTAGGAGAATGAGGGTGACATTAGTCAGTATGTATTATGTACATGTATAAAATTGTAAAAGAACAACTTTGATTAATACATATTATAAAAATTAAAGTGAAGAAATGTATTTCAATAAGCATTTATAGAACTAAATCTTGGATTTATACAAAGCATAAAAAAGTCTGAAATACACGTTTTAATCTGTCAAAGGAAACCCTCAAAATAAACTAATATAGTAAAGACTGAGAAAAAGAGAGAAAAGACAATAGATTAAGTTTATGAGGCAGAAAGCCAAGGGACCACCCCCCAATCCCGTGTTTAGGGAAAGCATGTGACCACTAGCCCAAAGAAAAAGCTTATTGAGTTCCAATATAAAGGTGCTAAATAATATGTTTGATGACTGGGGTATGATATTTATCCCAGTGTCATCTCTATATTTTATTACATATGTTTGGACAATTACTTTATGATAATTAATATTTTAAAGCTGAAAAAAACATTTAAATGTTGACAAAGTGAAGAAACAAAATGGCAAAGACAACGAGCAAATTAATCAGGACATGGGTACATGGGAAGATGAAGAGTAAGTCTTCATACATAAATAAATTTACAGAAGATAGAAAAATACAAGAATAACTAATGACAGAAGGAAGGTAAGTCCCAATAAGTTATGACAGAAGTTGTTTTTCTTGGAAATAAGATCATTCTATATGTTGGAATAAACTCATTCTGGGATACCCAGAATTTTCCACATTAACTGTGAATTTATATTTCCACAAAAAAATCTCACCTCAGGATAAATTGAGATAATCTCCTAGTTTAGTGTGTGGATATCATAAGGGTTAGTAGCTTATTGGCAAGAAGAACAAGTATTTAGAATTAGTTTTATGGATAAACAAAAGGAATTAATCAAAGATAGCTTGTGATGGGATGATGAGCAGAGACAGACACCGTACTGGAAAACAGGAATTAGTATATTGCGAACCAGGATCATTTCTGCACAGGTTTATGGTTATCAGCACAAAGGAATGAAAATCCAGGAAGGACAAAGGAGGCTTTACAATGAAGAGAATCTTTCATGCTCAGATACTGTCTATATAACTTCTTTGAAGACCATTTTATGAAATACATCTTTTGGAAATCACCGATGACTTCTAGTTTTTGCATAGCTGGTTGATTTATAATCTTCCCCTTCAGTGAGCAAGCTCTGACTAGCTTCACAGTTTCCTGTTCTTTTGGGCAACATTTTAACTATAATCTCTTGCACTCATGGTACACAATCATAGCTGAGTGTGGCATGTGGCATCCCTAAAGTTTTATTCACATTGCTTTTCTCTTTATTATCTCAGAGATAATATCACTCCCCTTTTACTTTAGCCTGCCATCCTTTTTCTAGAATATATAAAATTCAACAATTCTAAAGCCAACTTTCTGTATCTAATAGTTCTACCATTGTTAATTTCTCATCATTTATTGGTCAAATCACCCTACGCAATTCAGAGACAAGAAACACAGTACTGCTATAACTGAGAAGGGACAAGCTAAAAGAAGTGAGGAACATACTAAAAAGTAGTACAGGGAAAGATCTGACTGAATGATTATGTGTATTGTTCACTGATCCATTACCACCAAGTTCACAATAAAACACCAGCATGTTTGGTTGGTAAGCAGAAAACTAGGATGTTGTGAGTAAAACCCTCATTTGAGGAAAATGGAGGAGTGGTAATTATCTATTTAACACTGTTTTCCCTACTGGTTATGTTTTATCCTGATTAAGTAGCAGTGACCTCATGTTAGGGAACCACAAAACAGAAGAGCAGTGGAAAACAGGTTCATCCATCTCCCCGACAGGAACCTGACAATCTATTTCACAGCTAAGTCTATGTGACTGTTGTCTTTCAGTTTTTCTGTAAATTGGTGAGATGCCACAATCCTGACAAAGAGAAAGTTTCTTCTCTCCTCCATTTGTTCCAACAAATACTTTTTTTTAATTCATTTTTCTTCACCCATCTTTTGGGCAAGGGGTTCAACTTTCTTTTGGTTCTTTTGTTGTTGAGAGTGGTGTTAGGGGTGGTGTGGTATAGTGTGTGTGTGTGTGTGTGTGTGTGTGTGCATGTGTGTATGTGTGGGTGCAAATGTCTATGTTTGCAAATGAGGGCTGAAACAGAGTATCTAGTATCCTCCCCTATCACTTTTCTACATTGCTATCAATTTTTGTTGTATGTCTTCAAGGCAGAAACTGTCCTTGAATCTAGAGTCCATTTTTTTCAGCCAGTTCAGCAGCTCCTGCAATGCCTCTGTTTATGTCTAACCATATAATGATAGTTATAGTAGAAGATGATACTATGCTATGCTTATTACTTGGGTGCTGGATCAGAATTCAGATCGCCATGGTCACATACAAGTACTCTTAACCATTCCTAAACTATATCTCCAGGTCACTTTTATCAATCCAAGTTCTTAAATTTATCTTGGAATAAAGGACAAGTACAAGAGTGGTAAGGTTCCAAGAATACTAGAACTTGACACCATACTCTAGATTGTCATATGACTTTGTAATATGGCTTTTAAATTCATCTCTAATGTTGAGTGTGATTCAGCATAACTTCAACTGACTATAGGAGGAGAAATGAAAACACACACAAGCCATATAAAGGTGAAGGCTTCATTTGGATGGCAGCAGCCTGTGGAGGATAGAAAGGTTGGCATGGACAGAGGCCAGTGGTATTTTCAGAGAACTAGAGTCCAATTCAATATGGAAATCTTTCTTTGAGAAAACAAATGATAATTTGCTAATACAAATTCATTGTGAAATAAATGATTACTAAAAATTAAAACATAACCCAAAGAAAACTGTAAATTTTAAAAGCTTTGGGTTATAAATGTGTTACTAAAAATCTAACACTATTAAACTAGCTGGCACACCTCCATGCTGTTATGTTACACATTTTCTCTCTACTGTTGATTGGTTTTTTTTATTATTATTTGACAGTTGTTTGAGAACACGGAAGCATAAACCATTGTTTTCAAACTGACATGTTTGCTTTAATAATAATAGAGAGTTTGCTTAGCTTGTTGTAAGTAAAATATATAATTTGCCGAGATTGCTTTAAAATTGAACATAAGTAAAAAGAAAGTACAAGAAAATAGTACGGCTAAAAATTTCTAGGTTGGGCAACAGGCTAGGAAATTAGGAAGGTAAGAGTGTGGGTTGGGTAAATTAACTGTGATAAAGGATACAGAAAGAAGCCATTTGGAAAGCAAGATGTGCATATTTGGTTTTTTTAATTTTTTATTATGAATAATGTCACATTTTCTATCCGTGTATATCCTTGTTCAAGGTCCCTTCTCCAACTCTCCCCCTCCCAGGCACTCTCTCTATTCCACATCTCCCCATCTCCTCCGCAGCAGGGGCAGGAGGTCCTAAGGTCCCAAAATTGCTCAGTTCAGCATCAGCTCCTGGCACATACAGTTTCCTCACCCCAAAATCAAGACTGAGTCAGGTGTTCCTCTGGAGGGAGTGGAATCCAAGGTGCCAGTCTCAGGTGTTTCAGATCCCAAGCTGCTCAGTGGTTGTGGTTTGCATCTTAGACATGCTTTGCGTTTTGATTTTTCCTTTAGAGTCCACTAATGAGTGAGTACATCCCCGGCTTATCTTTCTGTGTTTGTGTTATATCACTCAGGAGGATATTCTGCAAATCCATTCATTTGCCTGCAAATTTTAGGATATCATTTTTTTCTTACTGCTGAGTAGTACTCTATTGTGTAGTTGTACCAGAGTTTATTAATCCATTCTTCAGTTGAGGGACATCTAGGTTGTTTCCACATTCTTGCTATTGCGAATAATGCTGCTATGAACATAGTTGAGCTAATGCCTTTGGAGTGCAAATGTGCTTCTTTAGGGTATATACCCAGAAGTGGAATTGCTGGATCCATAGGGAGATTGATTCCCAGTTTTCTGAGAAATTGCCATACTGCAATCCAGAGTGGCTGAACAAGCTTACACTCTCACCAACAATGGAGAAGTGGTCCCCTTGCTCCCCAAAGTCTCTAGCATAGGCTATCATCTGTGTATTTTATCTTAGCCAATCTGACAAGTGTAAGGTGGTATTTCAATGTAGTTTTGATTTGCATTTCTATGATGGCTAAAGATGTTGAGCACTTTTTCAAATGCCTTTCATCATTTGTTTTTTTTAAAAAAAAAAAAAAACTTTATTTATTTATTTATTTGCCTTGGTGTTTGCCTGGAACTGGAACTACAGACAGTTGTTAGCTGCCATGTGAGTGCTGGGAATCGAACCTGGGTCCTCTGGAAGAGCAGACGGTGCTCTTAACCGCTGAGCCATCTCTCCAGCCCGCCTTTCACCATTTGTAATTCTGCTGAGAATTTCCATTTTAGTTCTGAACCCCATTTTTTGATTGGGTTATTCAAGGTTTTGGGCTCTAATTTCTTGAGTTCTCTATATATTTTAGAGATCAATCCTCTGTCACTTGTAGTGTTGGTAAAAATCTTTTCAAACTCTATAGGCTGTCATTTTGTCTTATTGACTATGTCCTTGGCTTTACAGAATATTCTCAGTTTCAGGAGGTCCCACTTACTGATTGTTTTTCTTAGTGTATGTGCCACTGGTATTATATTTAGGAAGTGGTCACCTGTGCCAATTCTTTGGAGAGTATTTCCCATTTTCTTTTCTACCAAGTTCAGAGTGGCTGGATTTATGTTGAGGTCTTTGATCCACTTGGAATTGAGTTTTGTTCAGGGTGACAGGCTTGGATCTATTTGCATTTTTCTACACACCACCTGTGTAGAAAATGCCAACACCATTTGTTAAAGATGCTATCTTTTTTCCATTGAATAGTTTGGGCCTCTTTGTCAAAGATCAGATGTTCATAGGTTTTTGGGTTAATGCCCAGATCCTCAATTCAATTCCATTGATCCACAAGTCTGTTTTTATGGCAGTACCAGGCTGATTTTGTTACTATAGCTCCATAGTATAACTTGAAGTCAGGGATGGTGATACCTCCTGAGGTTCTTATGTTGATCAAAATTGTTTTGGCAATCCTGGCTTTCCTGTTATTCCAAATGAAATTGAGTATTGTTCTTTCAAGGGCTGTAAAAAATTTTGTTAGGATTTTGATGGGCAATTCACTGAATCTGTAGACTGCTTTTGGTAGGATTGATTTTTTACTATGTTGATCCTACCTATCCAGGAACATGGAAGATCTTCCCATTTTCTGATATCCTCTTCAATTTCTTTCTTCAGTGATTTAAAATTTTTGTCAAATAGATCTATTACTTCTTTGGTTATATTTACTCCAAGATATTTACTGCTATTTGCAGCTATTAAATAAAGGGTGATGTTTCCCTTATTTCTTTTCAGCCCTTTTATCTCTAGTGTATAAAAGGGCTACTGATTAATTTGAGTAAATCTTGTATCCTGCTATATTGCTGAAGGAGTTTATCAGCTGTAGAAGTTCCCTGGTAGAATTTTGTGGGTCACTTATGTATACAATCATATCATCTGCAAATAGAGATAGTTTCACTTCTTCTTTTCCAATTTGTATCCCCTTAACCTTTTGTTCTCTTATTGCTTTAGCTAAAACTTCGAGAACTATATTGAATAGATAAGGGGCAGAGGACATCCTTGTCTAGTTTCTGATTTTAGTGGGCTAGTTACAAGTATGTACTGAGATTGTTAAAGAAATTCAATGGTTGTAGTAGGATTACTTACTATGAATTTCCCTGATTAGGTCATGTAGGTCTTCATAAGAGTTTCTATTATTGTGAAAGAACACCATAACTACAACAATGTTTATATAGAAAAACATTTAATTGAGCTGGTGGATTACAGTTTCACAGGTTCATTTTATTATCATAATGGCAAGAAGTATGCAGGCAGACATGATGCTGACTACATATTAATTAGAAGGCAGCAGGAAGTGGAATATGACACTAAGCAAAGCTTAAACCAAAGAGACCTCAAGCATACACTTATGGTAACATTCTTACTCCAAGAAATGGCCTCCCTTCCCAGGCCATACCTACTTCAGCAAAGCAATATCTCCTAATAGTGTCACTCCCTATGAGATTCTAGAGGCCAATTGCAAATGGGTACCTTTATGAAGAAACTAAAAGTAAAAGACAACACCAACAGGTCTCTACAGACCTGAGCTTACCAGAACCCATCCAAGTGGGTCCTGGGAACAAAATAAGCTTAACATTAATAGTGTATTCTTATTTACTTTTTCTGGCCAAGCTAATATTTTTACAGTGGCTCAAGCTTAGAACGAATCAAGATAGTAACATCGCACTATGTGAGTACTAAATGTATTTTCTACTATATGCATTTACAGGGGAAACAGTGTCACTTAAAAAGTGTCCTTGAGAGGCTAGACCAAATCCCAATATGAATAGTGTTGGATACACAAGCCCATTTCTATCTGTGGTTATGCTGTCAACTCTTGGAAAGAAAGGAGTGTTTTCTATAAGAGTTAAACCCCTGCTGAGTTCACAATACTCCAAAGAAAACCCACACATTCAAGATTATCTGGGTAGCATAACCTGCTATGAAAACAAATTTTGTTACTAATATTTTTCAAAGACACAAAGTTGAGTGGATAAAGTACTTGGCCAAACTCATTCAAAGAAACTGCTTCTTGGTAGCCACACAAGGGTTCCCCAGAGAACATCCCTTCTGCATTGTGCACGATTACTTAGCCACCAGTCTCTTTCTGCATCTGTCTCAGGTGTGTAGAGCATGTTGACAAGTCATTACCTCCGCACTATAATATTTCTCTCTATTCTGTTTGCTCTTTAACAAGATTGGATTTAACTAGAAGACAACAGTGGAGGCTGAGAGGTCGGGAAAGCCCTCTGGAGTTCACCCAAAGGCAATAGTCATTCACAGCACTGAATATCTTGCTATAAACAGTACCTGGAAACTTACTAAAAACTGAACGGGAAGTAACTGTTGGGAAATGAAGATGAATGTCACTGGGACCCTGCCTCCCAGGAGCTCTGGCAATTGAGACAAATAAAGAATGCTTAGGTATGTGTGCCTGCTTGAGCCAGTCAGTTGATTCAGTGGACAAAGGCTCTCGCTGCCACCCCTGACAACATGGCAATGACAGTGAAAGGAGAGAACCCCCAAATGTGGACTCTCCATGTTTGTGGACCACACCTACAACCAGACACCCATACACACGCTCGCGCACGCACGCACACTACACACACACACATAACACACTCAAATTCTCGATAAATGTAATTTTGACAAATTTTTAAAAATGGCGTTGAGCTATGTGAGCTTCTTTTGCAACATTATTTGTTAACTACTGAGAATAAGTGTAACAGTGCATAACAGTGCTTGGTGTTAAAACTGACTAAAATATGTCTTTGATGGAACTTTACACTGAGTTGGCTAGAACATCTAGGTTAAACATTCTGGGAACTAACTTCACTGTTAGGTTTACCTCAGGGTCATGACTTAGCTTTTTCTGAAGTTATATTTTTAACTTAAACCTTTCCTACCTCAATTCTGTTGTTATTGCAATGTTTTGCTCAGTTTATTAAGTTTCAAGGCCTCCCTTCCCATCATTTTAGAAACATTCTTCTACACTTTATACCACTCATGTCTTTGTGACAAAGGTTTTCTACTCTCTGCTTTCTTGAGACACAAATGTATCACAGATTAAGCATCTGCTTATTTAAGTATTTCCCTTCCACTATGTAATCATTATTTAATACAGCCTATTCTTATTAAGTGCCAAAATTATTTATGGTCCATAGACTACTAAAAAGTATAGAACTTTTGTCTGGTATTTTGATTCTGTGTTTCACCATGTAGCTCAGGTTAGGCTGAAGCACTGTTAGCCCAAGCTTGACTCAAATTCAGAATTCTCCAGTCTCAATTTCCTGAATGCTGAGTATAAACACTTACTATAATGTATAAAGCCTAAATCTAGGGGTTTTTAATAACTTATTTCCCTTGAGATAGAAATGTTCTTTTTTTAACTGTAAGCAAACAAGTCTACCTTTTTGGGTAATTCAGATTTATGGCCAACTTGGAGATTAGTGGTTCTGGATACCTTTGATTGGACAAATCAAGTCCTAAATCCTTTCCTTAGTCCAAAGTAGCAGTTGTTCCTAGGAGGAAAAAAAAAAGTGCATCACATGGGAAGGAATCAGATTCCAATGTTGTTCTAGTTTCTGCATGCTGTATGACTTATTTTTTTCTTGGAGACTTGTGAACATATTTCCAATCAATCCTGATAGGGCATTTTTGAAAGAATAAGAAAACAATTTTGCCTAACTCATAGCTGAATGATACCCTCTTTGAAAGAGGATAAATCCAAATAGAGAAAAGTTGGTTAAATCCATATTATCATTGTCAAACACTATTGCAATGATGGGCCTATTATATTGTGACTATAATAGTCACAGAGTTCATAACTTTTTAGGATTGTTAATTCTCCCATAATAGCACATATGATAATTTAGATCATTATTAAAACAACCTGGAGGAAAGAAACATTCAGTTCAGTCACAGTTTAATTTCTCCCTGTTCAGTATCTATAGCATGTAGTGTTTTCAACTATGAAGTTTTACAGTCTTTTTCTAGAATGCAATCAGCAATAGTAGCAATATTTGTTATGATTTGCATCACATCAGGAGCTTCCTTGGCTAACAACTCATAGAGGAAGGCTCACCCCATCACTGACATTTACTTAATAACTTTATGGCCTTGTGAGAGTTTTACTTTCTACCCCTTAATGATATAATCTATAATCCCTATTTTAATCACTTACTTTTCTTTCAATTATCTTACATGCAGTCAAGTAGAAATACAGGAATAAGTGCTATTGAACCTGGTTGTCTTCAGCTCAGAAACACACCAATGTTCGTTAAAAGTCTTGGTCACTGTCAGTTCTTATCAGATACCAACGTAAAATTGCTTTGGGTAAGTGTTGGTAATGTACTGATAGTCCTTGTCTCCACAGATATACAGAGAAACCAGTAATATTAAGCAAACAAAATTGTTCTTCCACCCAGAAAATTGGAAATTAGACATAATTAATAGCCTGGTGATCTGAGTTATCTGTTAGGACAGGCTATACCACCCAGGATGGTTATTAATCTAAATAATCTTTATAATCAGGGACTCCTCAAGCTCCCACCATCAATACAGGAGATTCCTAACAGTTTACATGTATCTAAATAGCCAGAGATGCCCCAAGGCTCACACAAACAGTACCAGACAGAGATGGCTAATATCCCAAATGACCTTCATATTATCTGTATGATGGAGACCAAGCCATATCCATCTATACAACCTTAAGTAGTACACGTGGCTTACCTCTAGAGTCCATTTCTTGGAACACATGACATTTACCTTGAGTTGAGTTTTAATGTGATTATGCTTCCTTGTGCACCAGAATTGCATTACACAGGTATATTCAGATGTTTTCTGACCCATCTAGGGATACTCACACAAATCTCTCCCACCTGTAGTTCCATAGCCTTTTATAAAATAATTAGGCTTATATAAATTATAAATTGTTTGGCCTATGGCTGAGTCTCATTACCAACTAGCTCTTATAACTTAACTCAACCAGTTTCTATTAATCTGTTTATTGCCATGTGTTCTATTTTCAATTGCATCTTGCTTCCTGAGTGGTAGCATGCAGCATCAGCCTGACTCTGCTCTTCTTTTTTATCTCTACTTAGGTTTCTCATGTGCCTCTAAGTTGCCTTGAAATAGGCTGAAACAGCTTCTTTATTAACCAATGATAATAAAGCACATTTACAAGCATACACAATGACATCCCATATTATTTTCCCATTTTGTCTATTCAAAAAGGAAGGTTTTAATTTTAACATAGTAAAATTACATATAACAAAACAGTTACCAAGTAAGAATTACAGTTATAATATCTAATCTATATATAAAAAATTAAACTTAATATTTTATTATCTATCCTATTTTGTGAGTCTAAATTTTAATATTTTAATATTTAATTACCTTCTAACATGATTAAGGAAAATTATTAATTGTAACTAGTGTTCAACTCCATTATGTTAATTTATACACTTGTATTGTAAGCAACTTCCAAAGTTCTAGAAATGATAGAGCCATCAGGCTGCCTGTACAGTTACACAAATTTCTCTGTAACATTGGGGCATCCTTCTTTAGCCTACATGCCTAGAGTCTCTGGCATATCTTTTAGTGAAGCAGGAAATTTGAAGGACGGTCCACCAATTTTGGCAACATTTTCTGTTGCTTCTTCCTGTATCCTGCAGAATGTCTGGCAGTCTATTCTGCGAAGCAGGAACCTGAAGGACTATCTCTTCTTGACTTATCAAAGTTCAATGGACATTTGAGTCCTACACATCCCATTTATAAAGCATACTGTCAAGTAGTTGAGGCAAGAATGATTGTTTTGCCTAGTGGCTAATTTTTGCCACAAAAGAAGTAAACTCTATATTGTAGTGGTATTATTCTGGTAATGTAAATATTTGTCCCCCCCTATGGGTTTAATAAAAGCTGTTTGGCCAAAGGTAAACAGGAAGTGTAGTCAGGGATACCAGGCTAAGAAAACTCAGGAACATCTCAGAACAGAGAGAGACTCCAGACAGATGCCAGAGAGCTGCCAGAGAGAACCGCCACAGACACAACAAGAAGACACAGCAGATGCAGAGGAAAGAAGCTGAAATGCTGCTATCAGAAAAGGTACCGAGCCTCGTGGCTGAACAAGATGGGTTGAGTTCAGCTAGCAAATTATATGCCTGGGCCCTAGGTCAATCAGCATAAAAATAATAGAAGCATTCGTGTGATTCTGTGTTTCTGTGGGTCCAAACCTTAGGCCTAGCCCAGAAAGTTCAAGCCAGAACCATTTACAACACCATATGGGGTTTATTCAATGCTCATCGTCCTCTTGAAGTAAATTGGTGTTACCAGGAAGAAAAATATTTCATTATTAAGAAAAGCCTAAGTTCCTAAAACATTTTAAATGTCATATTCCTTAGGTATTTGAAGTATTTTAGGATTACCTATCTATTTAAAATTTATTTTTGTATATCTAAAAACTTAACAAATATGACTATAAGTTTGATCATCATGAATGGTTGTTAATCTGTATTTCTTTATTATTATTACAATTTTAAATGTGTTGTATAAACATAATACCTTAAAAAAGAATAGAAATATTCACATAACAAAATTAACCTTAAATTTGTATTAGTAAATCAAAATTTATATCAATGTGTTTTGATATTTATAGTTTATTTAGAGTAGATTCAATAATCTATCTTTTCTTTATCATTTCTATATTATATTCCCTCTTTTCTATAGGAAAAGATTGATTATGACCATTAACCATTTATAATCATCTCCCTTTAAATAAAAACAATCATTCCTAAACAATATTTGGGAATATGGGCATAGTTTTTTATACCACTTTCTACTGAGTGGTAGAGCTGGCATTCTTATGGAGATCCTGAGAAAGTTTAGAATTACAGTTAAATCTTTGCTGTAGTAGTGTATATGACTGTATGGTTTTAGTCATTTGCCTGGAAGGTATTCTAGGTGTTGGATAATCTAGGCCATTACTCCCACTAAAGACCTTTTAGGAGGTCTTGGTTGATCAAACCATATTATCCTAGAATCAATTCACAGATTCTCATCTTTTGTGGAAACCAAAGCAGAACTTCTTTTCTGAAGCAACATATCCTTAGTTAGACCCAGTTTCAAAGTCAAGATACATTTAAAATATATGTGTCTGCTTAACTTAGCAGCATTTACAATCAAATGTTTTTTGCAGTTAGCTCATTAACAGTTAAAAATTACAATAAAATACACTGATATACATAATCCAGATTCTGTGTATTTTCCATCTTTTTTTGTTTGTTTATTTAATATTTGGCTATTTTACATCATGCACCCCATCAGTATTTTCCATCTCTAATGATGTTTTAAAAAAGTATATAAAGAGCTCAAGAATCTAGAGCCCAAAACCTTGAATAACCCAATCAAAAAATGGGGTACAGATCTAAAAAGGAATTCTCAGCAGAGGAACTACCAATGGCTGAAAGGCACCTGAAAACGTGCTCATCATCTTTAGCCATCAGAGAAATGCAAATCAAAACAACTTTGAGATACCACCTAACACCTGTTAGATTGGCTAAGATAAAAGGCATAGATGACAGCCTATGTTGGAGAGGATGTGGAGCAAGGGGAACACTCCTCCATTCTTGGTGAGAGTGTAAGCTTGTTCAGTCACTTTGGAATGCAATATGGCAGTTTCTCAGAAAATTGAGAATCAATCTCCCCAAGGACCCAGCAATACCACTTCTGGGTGTATACCCTAAAGAGGCACAGTCACACTCCAAAGGTATTAGCTCAACTATGTTCATAGCAGCATTATTTATAATAGCAAGAACCTGGAAACAACCTAGATGTCCCTCAAGTGAAGAATGGATTAATAAACTGTGGTACATCTACACAATGGAATACTACTCAGCAGTAAGAAAAAATGATATCTTAAAATTCGCAGGCAAATGGATGGATTTGGAGAATATCCTCCTGAGCGAGGTATCACAAACTCAGAAAGATAAGCAGGGGATGTACTCACTCATTAGTGGTCTCTAAACAAACAAACAAACAAAAACGCCAAGCATGCCCAAGCTGCAAACCACAACCACTGAACAGCTTGGGATCAGAAACACCCTGGACTGACCCTTTGGATCCCACTCCAACTATAGGAACACCTGACTCACTCTTGAGGGAGGGGGGACAAAACTGGATTTGCCAGGAGTGGAGACTGAACTAAGCACTATTGGGTCAGTGGGACCATAGGACTGTCTGCTCCCTGCCCAGGGAGGGGATGGGGAGTTGTGGAGAAGAAAAAATGACCTGATGTGGCGA
>PVIH01008058.1:51608-94951 GCA_004025045.1 Sigmodon hispidus
GTGGATCAAAGACCTCAACATAAACCCAATTACACTGAACTTGATAGAAAAGAAAATGGGAAATATCCTCCAATGAATTGACACAGGTGTCCATTTTCTAAATATAACACCAGTGGCACAGACATTAAGAACAACAATCAATTAGTGGGACCTCCTGAAACTGAGAAGCTTCTGTAAAGCCAAGGACACAGTCAATAAAACAAAACCACAGCCTTATAGTTTAACTTATTAATTGTTGATCTTAGTACCTAAGCTATCAATGTTCTGTTTAGAAAGAATTTTCCAGGGTCAATGTGTTACTGACTATCTTCCACTTTCTTTTTTATCAAGTCAGTGCATTAGGTTTTAGGTTAAGCTCTTTGATCCACATGAAGTTGAGTCTTATGCATGCTGGTAAATATGGCTCTGTTGAATAATTTTTCATGCAGCCATATAGTTAAGTGAGCACCATGTATTGAAAATGTCTTTTTGTAGTATGTATTTATTGCTTCCTTGTGAAAAATCAGGTATGCACAGGTGTATAGATTTATGTCTGGTCTATCAGTTAAATTCCTTTGATCAAGAAGTCCATTTTTCTTAACAAATCATATCAATATTCAATATTTCAGCATATATGTGATGTCCTGTGAGAGAACCCCTTTATATTGTAGCATTAATTAGTCTTATCAATAGCAACAGAACTGATAGGATAATATAAATAAACAATAAATACATAAAATCATGTTTTACTTTTTATCACTGTGGAAAGCAAGTTTAAAAACATAAAATATGCATACATTAAAACAAATAAAATTATGATATCAATTTTTGGTTTTAAAATAGGACATCTGTAACTTTCACCTATAACTCGTCAAAGTTTAAAAATTACCTAATTCAGAAGCAGATCTGCAGTTTGAGGGATGGATAAGAGCTTAAAATAATATACATATATTTCAGCTAGATATTTGTTCAAATTAAGTTATATATATGATCATAACAACATGGAACTGATAACTTTATTTATAATAAAATACAAAGAAAGGCCCTGAGTGATCACCAATAAGTATGTGAATAAATCCTGCTAATTTCATATAATAGTATGGTAAACAATAAAATTTGATTTATAAATATTTAATTTGTTATTTTTAATAAGTGAAAGTTAAGAACATATAAATAAAGTTTCTATGTACATTAAATTATAGAAATACCAATCACCAGTCTACTGTGAAAATGTGAAAAATCAGCTGTTGTCTATGAGAAGAGTCATGAAACATAATCAACTATTTATTATTTTGACTGCATTAATAATTCTTAATTTATAAATATGTCAAAATTAATCTTTTTTCTTAACATATGTCCAGTTTCACATGCTTCATCCTTTCCTGCATAAATTTGTGGAGGATGATGTTTCACTAAGTGAAAAAGAATCAGATAGTACCATAGGGGATTTTTGTCAAAATTGTAAATTTTTGTCAAAATTATATATCTTCAAATGTTGACTCATTTATAGCAAATACTAAATTTAAATTTGTTCAAGTTTTATTCTTGAACTTTTGGAAATACTTGACAGCCTCACATAAGATATTCAGATTTTTTGTTCAGTGTGTGTACATATATTCTATCTTCTCATTGCCTTATAGCAGGAATTATGTTGTGTAGCTGGATCTATTTTTTATTGATTCTGCATATTATTTTGTTTCTTAATACCTTAATAAAGTATTGAATTAGATTTTTTAAAAAAAAAATAAAAGTCCACTTTCCTGCCACTTCCTGCTATTTTATTATTACTGTTGCTCTGCAGTAAAATTTTAAATCAGGGATAGTCATACTTTCTGCAGTTTCTTTTTATATAATAATTATTTATTTTTATTTTATTTACATTGGTGTTTTATCTGCATGTATGTCTGTGTGAGGGTGTTGGATCCCCTAGAACAGGAGTTATATAGAATTGTGAGCTGCCATGTATGTAATGGGAATTAAAAGTGGATCTTCTGGTAGTGTTCTTAACCATTGATCCAACTCTTCAGCTCCCTGCAGTTCTTTTACTATTCAGAATTGCTTCTGATATCATGAGCTTATATTTGTATGTTTGTTTGATTGGTTTGGTTTGCTTTGCTTTTTTTATTATTTTGTTTTGTTTCTTTGTTCTCTGTGTGTTTACATGACAAACTGAAAATTGACCTTTCAAAACCTCCAAAGAATTTTGTTGGGGATTACATTGAATCTGTAGATAGTTTTAGTTACATGGTCATTTTTACTATCTTAATTCTGTCAGTCAATGATCTTTTGAGATATTTCCATCTTCTGAGACCATTATAAATATCTTTTTTCAATTCCTTATAGCTTGTACTCTATAGGTCTTTCACATGCTTAGTTAGAGTTATCACAAGATATTTTTATTTTTAGGCTATTGTGAAAGTTATTATTTCTCTGATTTTTTTCTCAGTTTGTCAAATCAGTTGTAAAAGTCTCTTGGTGACATTTTTAGGATCAATTGTGTGCACAATCAGATCAACTGAAAATAATGATAGTTTGAGTTTTTACATTTCTTATATGTATTTCATTGGTTTCAACTGTCTTACTGCTCTGGTTAAGATTCCACATCCTGTAATGAATATTTATAAAGGAAGTGAACAACCCTATAGTGGAAATGCTTTGAGTTTCGCTCTATTTAGGTGGATGTTGGCTGTGGGTTTGCTTAAGTTGCCTTTATTATGCTGAGGTATATATATATATACTACATGGTATTTTTACATCATACAATCCTTCCAACTCAGATATCAGACCTCTCAGAATCATGCCCACTCTTATGATCTCCCCATTTACAAAACCATCCATTCATGCTGCTCATTTACTTACTGTAGCATAATTAAACTCCTTGTGGCCAGACCCTTAAAGAAAACAAGTCTTTCCTCACCCACACCTCTGCCAAAGGCCATCAATGCAGAAGCGAGGCATTGTGTCATTTAGCTATATTCTAGCCTTGAGTTCTTGTGTACAATGACATCTCTCTCTTTTTATTTTTTTTTAAAGTCCACTAATGAGTGAGTTTATCCCCTTCTCTTTCTGGGTTTGTGTTACCTCTCTCAGTAGGATATTCTCCATATCCATCCATTTGCCTGCAAATTTTAGAATATCATTGTTTCTTACTGCTGAGTAGTACTCCATTGTGTAGATGTACCACAGCTTGTTAATCCATTTGGAATGCAGTATGGCAGGTTTCTCAGAGATATATTTCTTTTATGCCTAGTCTTTCAGAATTTTTATTATGTAGGGGTGGTGGAGTTTGTCAAATTTTTTTTTTGGTATCTTATGAAATGATCATGTGTTTTTGTCTATCTTTCTGTTTATGTGGTGGATTAAGTTTATTGATTTACATATTTTGAACCACCCCTGCATAACTGGGATGAGTGCTACATGATCATGACAGATAATTTTTCTAATATAATCTTGCATTCACTTTCCAAGTATTTCCAAGTATCAAAAAATTGATAATTTTTCTGTCTATGTTTGAAAGGGATCTTGGTCTATATTTTGTTCTTTGGTCTTTATATGGTTCAAATGTCTGAGTAATTGTGGCCTGGTGAAAAAATATTAGGAATTTTTGCATTTATGTTTATAAAGAAAATTGTGTTACCATTGTCTCTCATGTTTGTTTAGGTAACAGGGTAATTGTGGACTGATTAAAAAGTATTAGACAATGTTCTTTCTGTGATGAATTCACAGAATGATTTTACAAGTATTGTGTTAATTATTCTTTAGAGTCTGGTGGAGTTATTCATTCAATTAATCTGGCCTTCTGCTATTTGGGAGGTGAGTAGGATATAGTTAATTATGGCTTCTATTTTACTATGGGTTATAGTTTAGTTTCATTTACTTATCTAGTCTTGATTTAACTTTGGTAGGTGTTATATATCAATAAATTATTCCGTATCTTGTAGGTTTTCTGACTTAAAGTGCAGATTTTTAAAGTATGTTCTTATCATGCTCAGGATTTCCTTGTCATCTATTGTTATTGTCCCATTTTGTTTCTAATTTTGTTTATTTGGATCTTATCTCTCTAGCTTTTATTTAATATAAAGCTTTATCAATTTATGCATTTTTTCTAAAAAGCAACTTTGGTTTTTTTAATTTATTCTTCCTTAATATATAATATCCTGACTGCCGTTTCCCCTTCCTCTACTCCTCCAAGTCCCTAGACCCCACCTCCCTTCTCCCTGAGATTCATTCCTAGTCTCTTTTCACTAAACAACAAGCCTCCCAGGAATATCAACCAAGCATTGAATAACACATTACCGTAAGACTAGACACATACCTTCATATCAAGGCTGAACAATGCAACTAAGAAGGAAGAAAAGTATTCCCAAAATAGACAAAAGAGTCAGCGATAACCTCTGTTTCCACTGTTGGGAATCCTACCAAAATACTAAGCTATAGAACTACAACATTTATGACATATATTCAGAGGACTTGGCTCATGCTTATACAGTCACCCTCATTATCTGTTCAGTCTTTGTGAAGTCCTATGAGCCAGGGTTAGTTATTCTGAGATCTGTATTCTTGTAGTATCCTTGAGTCCTCTGGCTCCCTTCATTTTTTCCCTTTTTCATCATGATTTTCTGATTTGTCTACTCTTTGCCTGAAATGTTTGAGAGTGAGTTTCTGTTTCTGCTCCTACCTTGCTGGATTAGGCCTCTCTGATGACAATTATGCTAGACACAAGTATATTAGTAGAGCATTGGAAATCACTTTATTGACTTCTTTGACAGTCAAATTTGGTTCAATCCTAGGACACCCAGCTACCCTGCCTCTGATTCCTGGCCCTCCAGGGAGTTTCCAGCATGGGATAGCTCTCCTGTTATGGATCTCAGTTTAAACCAGTCTTTGGTTAGTCACTCCTACAAGTTATATGCCACCTTTACCCCAGCACATCTGGTAGGCAGAACAAATGGGAGATTGAAGGTTTAGTATCTGTGTAGTTGTCCTCTTTCCTCTATTGGAAGCCATGTCTATTTACAAAAGATGGGAAGTTTAGGGTCTATATATCCCATTACTAGGAGGCTGTGCTAGGGTCACCTTTGTAGATTCCAATGAGATTCCATTGTACTATATTTCTGCTTTATCCTCAATATTATTCCTAATTTTAGTTGTTTGTTGTCTGTGTTTTGTTTTGTGTGGGATATTCCAAAAGGATAGTTACTCCAGCATGTAAGCTTGGGCTCTCAGGCTTCACAGAAGAGTTTCTCTGAACTGAACCTCAAATACCCATGCAATGCTTTCTTTATTGATTGTTACACAAAGTTGTCTTTTGGGCAAAGAAAGTTTCTCATACAAGCATCCCTTTGATCTCTTCCACATGCTCTCTGAAAGAAGTCTCAGTCCTGAAAATTTAGTCCTTATTGTGTATGATTTATAGTACCTAATAATTCAAAATGCTCCCCGTGATCTAGGATAGTCTTGTGACTAATGTTATGCCACAAATAAAAAACATTATCAGAAAAAAGCAACTCTATATATCAGAAAACAATTATTGTTCTCTACAATAATTTCTTCAATGTCTAAATACCTCCAACAAACAACTTGTACATTCTTAGTACTAGTACATGTTACCCTAGATACAGTGAAAACTATTTTATTCTGTTTACCCTAGATTCAATAACTGTACTAAATTCCCACTATATTTATCTCTAATGCTTAAGCTATTTTAATTAGATTAAAGATTATAAAATCACACAGTCAAGACAGCCATTTATGTATTATATTGTCTGGTAGTTCTTATGTAGATAACTTAGAATGTATTTTAAAACTTGTAAAATTATTACAGACAAAAGTACAATTGCTAAAAGTAAGAAATCTATTAAAATGATGCAAAGGGTTGAATGCAGCTAGGGTAACTATAATACTTTCTATGATGTCCATGCCAGATACATCTGATAACATATTTAAAAATTTCCTTAGTTTCTTATTATAAATCATAGATCATCTGAAAATAAATATGGTTACTCAACAAATACATTTAACCTTTTCCTAATTATACTTGTTTTCATTAACCCTTAAAGGTATAATAAAATAAGATGAAATATACCAAACACATTTTAATTTAATTTGCTCTCAATAACTTTAATTGATCTGCCACTTGGATTACAGCTGTTTTAATAAATTTAACAGTCTAGATTTATTTACAAAGGATGAATTGAGCTGTTGCAATGACAGCAGATAATGCAATAATTTTTATAACTACAGCAACAATCAGTCCAGTGATCCAATGAGTTTTTCTTAATATTAATTCAATGAGCTTCTAGACTAGAATCATCACAGATGAATCTTATCATGCCTCATCAACTTCACTAGAATCTAAACTGATGGTCTTACTCTAAAAAAAGACAAATGTTCAGAAGTTACAGCTAATGATATACTTGCATTAATACAAGTACGCACAGTATAACTATCACAGGTAACACTATAGTTATTAGGATGCCCTTTCAGTAATACATGATGGTACAAATGCTACAAAATAATGTTTTTCACTTAATTTAAAAGACAAAGCATACTTACCATCATTTACCCTTTCCATGCTTTAGAAGAATGTAAGGTACTTGACGCTTTCCACAAATTACTCTGAACTGAATTGACAAATTGCAGACAGGACCCAATATCCCAACTGTATGCCATTGGATAGAGTAACCAGCAATATATCTAATTTTCCTGAGCGAGGTATCTCAAACCCAGAAAGATAAGCAGTTTGTATCAAGAAGTGTTTTCCTTTTTTCTTAAATTGTGATTAACAGTATTTCTGGGTATACTACTCTAGCCTGGCATCTGTAATTTTTCAAAACTTGTGGAGCACCCATCCATGCCTTTCTGGCTTTCAGAGATACCATTAAAAACTCATGTCTTAATGAGTTATCATTAAACTGTTAAGAAAAATGAAATTATAAAATTTATAAGTAGATATATGTACCTAAAAAATTATCCCAAACCAAAAAATTAAATATTGTATGTTTTCTTTTATATGTGGATGTTAGCTTATAAACTTTCAACAGTTATGCAAAAATCCACACATCCACAAGGGATACATATTAGCTACAGATGGATGATTAAGTGATGAGGGTAAAGATGGAATCTCCCAAGGAAGGAAAAATAAAATATAGAGCTGACTGAAGATAAAAGGGTAACTTGAGTAGGAGGATTAAATAAAAATGGAATGGGAGAGAAGGATAAATGAGGGAATGTGAGGAAGAATAACTAACACTGAAAAACTTCTAAAACTATATAGAAACTCTACTGCATATGGAAGAACTCTAAATGTATACACCAACTAGTGGGAAAGAAATCTTTCCAAATAGATATAATATAACAACAAGTAACACCTCTTGTGCCAGGAATGATTTGCATCATTTTAGTTGTCCAAATGGGCATCTTAGAAACTTTCAAATACAATAACCTATTGATTACCCTCCATAGCCTAATGGCAAGGCTCTGTTGGTGATAATAACATTTAACATATATTGCCCTGAGATGGTGCACAGATTCAGTGGGACACAGCCTGCTCAGACCACGGCTGGCATAATACCACTGCAACCTCTCAGGAGCACCCGGCCCTCTAAACATATAGCAGATTAAGAGCCAGCAGACCAATAACTCACTAAGAGTTGAGCAAGAACTAACCAAGAATGAACTGAAGAAACAATGGTCAGACTCCAGTGCAAGAATACATACAAGAATACAAAGATCAAAAAGATACCTACAGAAGAAGCAAGTGGTTTTATACCTTCAAGACCTGGACATAACAATTAAGAGGAAACAGAAGGAAATGACCTTAAAAACAACTTTATAAAACTAATAGAAACCTTAAAAGAGGATACAAGAAACTCCCTTAAAGAAATAGAAGAAAATACAAACCAAAAGTTAGAAGAGAAGAACAAATCACTGAAAGAAAATAAAGAAAACCAGAAACAGAAATCAAACAGGTGAAAGAAACATTCCAGGAATTAAAAATTGAAACAGAAGCAATAAAGAAGGCAAAAACTGAGACAATATTGGAATTAGAAAACCAAAAAAAAAAAAAAACCCTGGAACCACAGATTCAAGAATAACCAACAGAATCCAAGAGATGGAAGAAAGAATCTCTGGAATGGAAGACTCACTAGTGGTAATAGTTACATCAGTTAAAGAAAACACTAAAACCACAAAGTCATAACACAAAGGTTCAGGAAATGTGGAACACAATAAAAAGGCCAAACATGGAATTAATTAGAATCAAAGAAAGAGAAGAATATCAGCGCAAAGGCACAGAAAATATATTCAACACGATTATAAAAGAAAACTTCCACAATCTAAAGAAGAAAATGCCTGAACAGATACAGGAAACCTACAGAACACCAAATAGACTAGACTCACAAAAAGAGTCTACTCGCCATATAATAACTAAGCCACTAAGCCTACAGAACAACAACAAAAAAAAAATACTAAGGGCTTTAAGGAAAAAGACCAAACCACCTATAAAGGCAGACCCATCAGAATAACATCCGACTATTCAATGAAAACAATGAGAACAAGAAGATCCTGGTCAGACATGATACAGACACTAAAAATGCATGGATTCCTAACTAGTCTACTGTACTCAACAAAACTATCAATCAACATAGATGGAAAAAAATAAGATATGTCACACAAAACCATATTTAAACAATACCTAACCACAAATCCAGCTCTACAAAAATCCCTAGAGAAAAATCTCCAACCTAAAGCAACCAGAAACACCCATGTAAACACAAACAATTAATGAGCCTACAGAAGAAACCCTCCACCAAAAAAGGAAATGCAAGCTACTACCAAAAATGATCATTGGTCATTAATAACGCTTAATATTAATGGACTCAATTTACCTATTAAAAGACACACCCTACCACAATGGATACAAAACTTAAACCATCCTTCTGCTGCATACAAGAAACACATCTCAACTTCAATGTCAGACTCAGGCTCAGAATAAAGGGTTGGGAAAAGACTTTCCAATCAAATGGCACTAGGAAACAAGCTGGTGTAGGCATCCTAATATCTAACAAAATAGACTTTAAACTAAGATCAATAAAAAGAGAACAGGATGAACACTACTTATTAATCTCAGGAAAAATCCATCAAGATGAAATTTCAATCTTGTATATCTATGCCCCTAAGACAAGGGCACTTACATATGTAAAAGAGCACTACTAAAGCTTAAACCTCATATAAAACCTGACACACTAATAGTGGGAGACTTTAATATTCAATGTTCAACCTTGGATAGGCCAACCAGATGAAAACCCAACAGAAAAATAAGGGATCTAGCAGAAGTTATCACCCAATTGAACTAAGTAGATATATACTGAATCCTCCACCCAAACAAAAAGGAATATATATATTCGTCACCACCCCATGGAATTTTCTCTAAAATTGATCACATATTAGGTCATAAACCAAATATCAACAAATAGGAAAAAATGAGAATAACTCCTTGTACCATAACAGATCACCATAGTCTAAAGCTAGAATTCAACATTAAAAACCACAGAAATCCTACCAACTCATGGAAACTAAAAATCACTCAATTAAACCACCTCTGGGTTAAGGAAGAAAGTAAGAAAGAAATCAAAGACTTCCTAGAATTTAATTAAAATGAATCCAAAACATGCCCAAATATATGGGACACAATAAAAGCAGTCTTAAGAGGATAATTAATAGCACTAGATGCCTATATTAAAAAAAAAAATAGAGAAATCCCCCTCAGGAGAACTATCTAGAAAGCCCTAAAACAATTAGAGGCAAACTCACCTAGAAGGAGTAGACAGCAGGAAATGATTAAACTTAGGGGTGAAATCAGTAAATAGAAACAATAAGAACAATACAAAGAATCAATAAATCAAAGTGTTGGATAGATAAACCCTTTTCCAAACTAACCAAAAAACAGGGAGTATCCAAATTAACAAAATCAGAAATGAAAATGGGGACATAAAAACACACCCCCGAAAAAATCCAGAGAATTATCAGATCATACTTTGAAAATCATACTCCACAAAAATGGAAAACCTACAAGAAATGGGCAGGTTTCTGGACAGGTACTACTTACCAAAATAAAATCAAGATCAGATTAAAGATCTAACCAGATCTATTACCCCAAAGGAAATTGAAGTTGCCATTAAAAGTCATTCAAAAAAAAAAAAAAAAAAGCCTAGGCCAAGATGATTTCAGTGCAGAATTCTGCCAGATGTTCAAAGAAGAACTAATACCAATACTACTCAAACTGTTCCATACAGTAGGAAATAAAAGAATATTGCCAAACTCTTTTTATGAGGATAATTACCCTAAAACCCAAGCCACTTAAAGACACAACAAAGAAAGAGAATTATAGACCAATTTCCCTCATGAACATTAATGCAAAAGTAATCAACAAAATTCTGACAAACCAAAGTCAACAACATATTAAAAAGAGTTATCCACCACAATCAAGGAGGCTTCATCTCAGAAAGGCAAGGGTGGATCAACATACAAAAAAGTGTAAATGTCATCCATCACATTAAAAATTTAAGGAAAAAACCCACATTATCATTTCCTTAGATGCTGAAAAGCCTTTGAAAAAATTCCGGTTCAGCCACTTTGGAATACAATATGGAGGTTTCTCAGAAAATTGAGAATCAATCTCCCCAAGGACCCAGCAATACCACTTCTGGGTATATACCCTAAAGAGGCACATGCACACTCCAAAGGTATTAGCTCAACTATGTTCATAGCAGCATTATTCATAATAGCAAGAACCTGGAAACAACCTAGATGCCCTTCAACTGAAGAATGGATTAACAAACTGTGGTACATCTACACAATGGAGTACTACACAGCAGTAAGAAAAAATGATATCCTAAAATTCACAGGCAAATGGATGGATTTGGAGAATATCCTCCTGAGCGAAGTATCACAAACTCAGAGAGATAAGCAGGGGATGTACTCACTCACTAGTGGTCTCTAAACAAACAAACAAGGAAAAAAGCCAAACATGCCCAAGCGGCAAACCACAACCACGGAATAGCTTGGGATCAGAAACACCCTGGACTGACCCTTCAAACCCCAGTCCAACTATAGGAACACCTGACTCACTCTTGAGGGAGGGGGGAAAGAACTGGATTTGGCCAGAAGTGGAGACTGATCTAAGCATTATTGGGTCAGTGGGACCATAGGACTGTCTGCTCCCTGCCCAGGGAGGGGATGGGGAGTTGCAGGGAAGAAAAATGACCAGATGTGTTGGGAGGGGGAAGAGACCTTGAATAAGGATATACAGGGATGGAAAAAAAGAAAATTCAGAGGGAAAGATGAACACAAAGAAAATATATGTGTAGCAATCTTATTTGTATTTCCACCCTTGATAAGCCATGCTTATGATTCTTATCCTCTGTATAGTTATTGTTAACTCTTCCACATTTTAAATTCTTTTTACTGTGTTTTTTTTTTGATAAATACAAAATAAAGAAGGAAGAAAAAAAAAGAAAAAATTCCAACACTCCTTTATGATGAAAGTCCAGTTGAAATCAGGAATACAGGGAAAACTCCAAAATATAATAAAAGCTATTTACAAAAAGCCAATGTCCAACATGAAACTAAATGGAGAAAAACTCAAAGCAATACCTCTAAAAGCAGGAACTAGACAAGGCTGTTCCCTCTCCCCTAATCTATTCAATATAGTTCTCAAAATTTTAACTATAACAAAAAGAGAACAAAAGGAGATTAAAAAGATACAAATTGGAAAAGAAGTAAAACTATCTCTATTTGCAGATGATATGATTGTATGCATGAGTAACTCACAAAATTCTTCCAGGGAACTTCTACAGCTGAAAAACATCTTAAGCAATGTAGCAGGATATAAAATTAACTCAAAAACATCAGTAGCCCTCTTATACACTAAAGATAAAAGGGCTAGAAAAGAAATAAGGGAAATATTATCTTTTATAATAGCTGCAAATAGCATTAAATACTTTGGAATAATTATAACTAAAGAAGTAACAAATCTATTTGAAAAAAATTTAAATCACTGAAGAGAAAAATTGAAGAGGATAATGGAAGGATCGCTCATGTTCCTGGATAGGTAGGATCAACATAGTAAAAATGGCAGTCCTACTTAAAGCAATATACTGATTTAATGCACTGCCCATCAAAATCCCACCACAATTTTTTACAGACCTGGAAGCAACAATACTCAGTTTCATTTAGAATAACAGGAAAGCCAGGATTGCCAAAACAATTTTACTCAACAAAAGAACCTCAGGAGGTATCACCATCCCTGACTTCAAGTTATACTATAGAGCTACAGTAATAAAAACAGCCTGGTACTGGCATAAAAACAGACTTGTGCATCAATGGAATAGAATTGAGGATCAGGGCATTAACCCAAAAACCTATGAACACCTGATCTTTGACAAAGAGGCCCAAAATGCTCAATGGAAACAAAGATAGTATCTTTACAAATGGTGTTGGCATAGCTGCATGGTAGTGTGTAAAAAAAGTGCAAATACTCCAAAGGCATTAGCTGAACTATGGTCATAGCAGCATTATTCATAATAGCAAGAACCTGGAGACAACCTAGATGCCCCTCCACTGAGGAATGGATTAACAAACTGTGGTCCATCTACACAATGGAGTACTGCTCAGCAGTAAGAAAAAATGATATTCTAAAATTTGCAGGCAAATGGATGGATTTGGAGAATATCCTCCTGAGCAAGGTATCACAAACTCAGAAAGATAAGCAGGGGATGTACTCACTCATTAGTGGACTCTAAACAAACAAAAAAAAAAGCAAAAAGCAAAGCATGTCCAAGCTGCAAACCACAACCCCTGAACAGCTTTGATCTGATCTGAAACACCTGGGAGTGGCACCTTTGGATCCCACTCCCTCTAGTGGAACACCTGACTCAGTCTTGATGTTGGGGTGAGGAAACTGGATCTGCCAGGAGTGGATACTGAACTGAGCAATGTTGGAACCTTGGAACCTCCTGCCAGTGTTGGGGAGGAGATGGGGAGATGTGGAGAAGAGAGAGTGACTGGTGGGGGTGGGAGGGGGATGGGATCTTGAATAAGGATATACAAGGATAGAAAATGTGACTTTATTCATAATAAAAAAATTTTAAAAAGTGCCAATAAAACCAAGCCTATCACCCTGCACAAAACTAAAATCGGAGTGGATCAAAGATCTCAACATAAACCCAGCTACTCTGAAGTTGATAGAAAAGAAAGTGGGAAATACCCTCCAACGCATTGGCACAGGTGACCACTTCCTAAATATAGCACCAGTAGCACAGACACTAAGAACAACAATCAATAAGAGGGACCTCCTGAAACTGAGAAGCTTCTGTAAAGCCAAGGACATGGTCATTAAGACAAAAGGACAGCCTACAGAATCGGAAAAGATTTTCACCAACCCTACAAGTGACAGAAGATTGTTTTCTAAAATATATAGAGCCTCAAACTCTAAGTAATCTAATTATAAAATGGGGCTCAGAACTAAAAAGGGAATTCTCAGCAGAAAAATTACAAAGGGCTGAAAGGCACTTGAAAAACTGCTCAACATCTTTAGCCATCAGAGAAATGCAAATCAAAACAATTTTGAGATACCACCTAACACCTGTCAGAATGGCTAAGATTAAAGACACAGATGACAGCCTATTGCTGGAGAGGTTGTGGAGCAAGGGAAACACTCCTCCTTTGTTGGTGGGAGTGTAAGTTTGTTCAACCACTCTAGAATGCTTTAACAATGCATGCCCAGTAAAAAGGTACCAATGATGATATATTATTAGCAGATCCAGACATAGACACCTAGGAAAGACTGTTTGAAGAAATTAAGAAGATGTTTCCTGATTGGGGACTTCATATTACCCCTGAAAAGAGGGGATTCTATCAATTATTTGGGATATAAAATATGCTTGCAAACAATTAGACCTCAAAAGGTGCAACTTAAGAGAGACAGACTGAGGACGCTTAATGATTTTCAAAAACTACTAGGGGATATTGCCCACATACAACCAGTTACTGGTATAAAAAACTATGAACTAGTTCATTTGTTCAAAACCTTAGATGGAAATAAGTATTTGAACAGTCCCAGGGAATCTCTGTTAAAGCTGAGAGAGAATTAGCATTGGTGGAGAAGAAATTACAAGAAGCACATGTGAACCATATAGATCCAGACCTCAACTGCATCTTGGTTATTTTATCTTCTGAGTATTCCCCTACAGGAGGTATAATGCAAAGAGAAAATATTGTACTAGAATGGATATTTCTATCACATAGATCAAGTAAAAAATTAAAAACATACATTGAAAAGATTTCCAATTTGATTTTCAAAGGAAAATTTAGGCTTTGCAGGTGACTGGAATGGATCTAGCAGAAATTGTTGTACCTTTGACTAATGTGGAAATTGATCGATTATGGACAGACAGTGAACCTTGCTAGAATGCCTGTATTGGCTTCCTGGGAGAGATTAATAACAAATATCCCTGAAACAAGAGGATTCAGTTTATAAAGGAAACTAACTGGATTTATTTCTCATGTGGTACAGGATGACCCTATTCCTGGTTGCCCTACATTTTTTACTGATGCAAACAAATCAGGAAAGGCTGGTTATATATTGGAACACTTCAGTAAGGTGGCACAGAGCCCCTATAGATCTGTTCAGAAGGCAGAATTATATGCTATTATTATGGTGTTATTGGATTTTACAGAACCTCTTAACCTGATAACTGACTCTCATTATACAGAAGGAGTTGTATTACACATTGAGACTGCTGACTTCATTCCTGATTGTACAGAATTAACCTTATTGTTTGTACAGCTTTAGGATATCAACAAAAATAGAACACATCCTATGTATGCAACACATATCAGGGCTCATACAGGCCTTCCTGGCCCTTTGGCACAGGGTAATGATGACATTGACTGATCATTAATAGGAAATGTGACAGAAGCCTCAGAATTTCACAAGAAGTATTAAGTCAAAAGCAAGGGATTAAAGAAGAGGTTTTCCATCACTTGGCATCAAGCCAAGAAAATTCTGCAAAAGTGTGATAAGTGCTCCCTCTATAATCAACCATCCTTACCCACTGGGAGTAATCCTAAGGGTACAAAAAGCAATGAGATTTGGCATATGGATGTGTTCCACTTTCCAGAATTTGGAAAGATAAAACATGTTCATCATATCATTGACACCTACTCAGGAATGTAGTGGGATACTGCCTTGAGTTCTGAAAATGCTAACATTGTACTCACTCATCTTCTGAAAGCCATGGCCATGCTGGGAATTCCTGCTCAAATTAAGACTGGCAATGCTCCAGCATATGCTTCCTAGAAAATGAGGCATATTTTTGGATATTATGAGATAAAGCACATTACTGGGAGACCATACAATCCCACCGGACAACCAGTTGTGAAAAGGTCCCATTGCACCTTGAAAGAGATGCATCATAAACAGAAAGATGGTATGGAAAAACCCAGGCAGAGATTACATAGTGTCTTGCTGACACTGAACTTTCTTAATGCTGATGAGAAAGGAACTGCTGCAGAGAGACACTGGGTAATAGAAAGGACTTCTGAGTTGAACCAACCTATTTATTTCAAGGACGTATTAACTTGAGAATGGAAGCCCAGGATATGTGTTTCAATGAGGTAGGGGTTTTGCTTTTGTTTCCACTGGAAAAGAAAAAATATGGGTACCAAGAAGATTGATAAAGAACCGATTCAAAAAGGAGAACCCTCCCGAGGAGAAGGAATAATGGCTCATCTGCCGATATGACAGATATGTGGTAAGGAACATTCATTTAACAAAGGTGGGGCAGGGTCTCAATTTTGTTTTTACAGAAGAACAGATGCAACTCTCTTCACAACATTAAAAGGATACTGAATGCTTAGACTTTTAAAGCTGGAGGAAGATCACATATAAAAGGACTACAGAGGAACACAAGGACAATTGGCACCCATATGCACTAAGGGTAATTTCTCAATTCTCACTACTGTACATCTATATCTAATATATACATGTATAAAAAAAAGTGGCCCTGGTTTGATCATGAAAAAGGCTGGCTCTGGAGATGGAACAAGTGGGAAAAAACCCTGAGAGATTCTGTTTCATATCAGAAAAGTCACCTGGTATGAGACAGAAGATAAATGGAATATATAGGGACCAATATTATTGCACTCTTATTTTAAATCCTACTTCTTTCTGTATTTCCTACTCTTTTAATCTAAGAATCTTATCTGCACACAATCCTTCCTGAAGGCTCAATATTTTCACTTGATATTAGTATCTATTGGACTCTCCACTATAAACAACAATTTCTTCTACCAGCACTCTCCAAAGCAGCCAGAAGGAAGATGGGGCCCCCACCATATTAAAAAAAAAAAAAAAAAAAACCTTGAGACAGAGAAAGAAGAAACCTGCTGTACATCACTCGATGATCACTTTTGAGATATAGATCATTCAGGACAGTTGTAAGATAGCTTCATATCATACCTTTAACAAGATTTTCAGGTGGACTTACCCAGTACTATGAGAATGGTTATAGATGTTTATAGTCAATTCATTAGGAGTTAACCATTGTTTTGGTTTTACAGGACCCAACAGAGATACCGTCGCCCACAAGCCAGCATGAAGCAACCTAATGAGAAAACTACATCCCTCTCCCAATAACTTTGTCATCCGAGGCTTATAGATAATTATCATTCTGATAAGATGGCTATAAGTTAATCTAGATAGAGAATAGAATGATACTATAGATGTAGGAACTCCTTTTAAAGAACAGAAAAGGGAATAGATAGGAGATTATTATATCCACCTGCAAACAACTATTAGCCAAAGGTTAAAAAATGAATTGCCATGGTATAGATGCTTGTATATTGATATAAATTTAAGTCTTGTATATTGATACAAGTGGGAAATTATTCTATAGGTTTGATTGAGATAATCTGTATATTGATACAAAATTGAATGTATAATTGCCCTATTTTGCACGTTTCTACCTCTGTTTAAAATATTTTGCACATTAATGCATATTAAGTATGTTGTCATTTACATATTGCAATTTATACCTCTGTTTATTTATGCTAGTCATAACATTTGTTGTAATATATACACAATTTGTTTTGTATAACTCTGTTTAGATATTTTGTACAATGATATGTTGTTAGAATACTATGGCCACTTTATATGATATGTGTGTCCTGGTTAATATTCTTAAAATTGTCATACTTGAAGTCATTATGCAGAAATTGTACACTCATTTATGGAATGCCTATTCTTACAATGTAAGCTTCACTCTCTCAGTTGACTAGAATTACAGATTACCACTACTCAGATTTGCCACATAACAGTCAGGATACTCAGGCTTTCCAGAAACATTCTAGAATATATCAGACAGATAGGCATCTTCAACCACTTCATAGACTGAGAGAATATGGCATTCAAGATTTTGTTATCTAGAATTTGGCCATGAGAGACACGACAACTCCTGGCATCACTGTTACTTCCTCAATGTGGTGTTGAGCATCACGGACATTTCACAAAGAGATTGTCTTCTTTGGCAGATAATGGCTTGATAGGCAAAGAACTGCACTTGATCTGACTGCTGTCAGCATGCACACTGCCTGATCAGGACGTGCAGGATGAAGGATAGAGATTGCTGAAGCCTGCCTGGACAGAATAAGAGAGTCTCTCCCAAAAATACCCTGCTTCTGAAGAGACTTGTCAGACATCCTAGGCCAGTAGCCAGAAAGGTGGATGTCCCTCTGTACAGTTTAGCAGCTGATGACTGTCCAGGTAGTTAACTGTCGTTGTCCTCTCCTAAATCCTGAAAGTTACCCCCTCGTGCTTCCAACCTTTAAGTAATATATTTTCCCTCTCAAGTCTTGCTAGTGTTGAAGACTAGATAGTTGAGGTTGCTATTACTTTATATCTCAGCAAAACATTCAGGTATTAGAACTTTATCATTCAAGATAAACAGCCTTGAAACAATCCCTGTACATTGCCTTGTATCAATATTCTAGACATTAAGATGCACCTTGTACTTGTTGTTTGTTAGTTGTAGTGTGACCTTGCTTATGCCTTTCTTTCCCCCAGACCTTATGGTAACCCCTAAAGCATATACTCTTATAGTTAGTTTAGAACTTTCTTATTTAGACAAAAGGGGGAGATGTACTGGGAAATCAGAATTTACCCAGGTAAACACTTGTGATGTCAAGGAATTGAATTCCACTGAGGGTGTGACCAGCTGTGGGAAGATCCCGGGATGTGGAGGTGACTAGCTCTCTTAGCCCCCAGAATGCTCCAGGAAGAAGCCCTCATGCCATTGCTCTGCACGTCTCTGTCCCTTCTTATCACACCAGAATCACCTTTGTACTATGTTTCTGGAATAATAAATATTACTAGATTATATTGAGAAGCGATTGAGAATCATTTTGCAATAGCAACTTAGAGAAGCAGATGCAGAGATCCATAGCTAAGCATTGAGTCAAACTTCCAGTCCTGTAGAAGAGTAGAAGGAGAGATTAAATGAGCAATAAGATAAGTCTAATAATGAGAAAACCCACAGATACAACTGACCCAAGCTATTGGGAAGTCACTGACTCTGAACTGACAGATGGTAATCATGCATGGGACTGAACTAGGCTCTCTGAATGTGGATGACAGATGAATTGCATGGGCAGTTTGTGGGGCCTCTGACTGTGGGGCCAGAATTTATTTCTAGTGCATGACCTGGCTTCTTGGAGCATATTCCCTACAGAGGAACACCTTGTTCTACTTTGATACATGGGTAAGGGTCTTCGTCCTACCTCAACTGGATATGCCAGATGCATTTACTCACCTTGAGAGTCCTTATAGTTGCTTAAAAATGGATGGGAGAATGAAGTGAATGAAGCTTGGGGATGACTGAAAGGAGGGGAGGAAGGAGAAACAGTGGTGGGTATGTTAAAAATACAATTTTAAAATAAATAAGTATACATATTCCTTATATATATACATATATATGAAAAACAATTACTATTGTTTTGCCAAAAACATAGTAAAAAAAAAACCTGCTAATGATATACTGTAATACACACAGATCAATGTCCCTTACTACTTATATCTGAGGAGCTTCTTACTGTATTAGATAAAAATTAATATAGAGACAGACAACTAGACAATGTACAGAAAGTTAGATATTAGAGCAGTCGATTCTAAATGGGGTATTTTTATTAACCCTCTCCTCTCAAAGCTCATATATTTATGAGTAAGAGGAAGTCAAAAATAACTGTATGTACTAGGGTGAATGGATGATGTGCTGGCTCATACTATGTCAACTTGACACACAAACCAGAGTTACATGAAAGGAGAAAATCTCAAATGAGGAAATACCTCTGTAAGATTCAGATGTAAAGCATTTTCTTAACTAGTGCTTGGTGGGTAAGGAGCCAGCACAGTGTGGGTGGTGCCATTCCTTGGCTGGTGGTCGCATGTTCTATAAGAATGATTTGTCCATGGGAAACATGTCTGGAAGAGCACAAGTCAGGTACTGCCTCCATTTTCCTGCCCTGTTTGAGTTCCTGTCCCAACTTCTTTCAGTGATGAACAGCAATATTAAAGTGTAAGACAAATAAACAGTTTCCTCTACAACTTACTTTTTGGTCATGTTGTTTCATCAGCATGAAACAATAGAATAGAAACAGCAATAGAAATCCTAACTAAGATGACCCTAAAAAACAGTATCTTCAAGAAAAACTGCACTGTTGCCCTCATACTCAAGAAGGTACATAGAAGATATGCACAGTTCAAGCTATATAGAATCCTAGCACTGACAGGTGGAAGTACACACCAAGTCCCACAGAGAACCAAGAAATTATCTGCAACTATTACTGTCTGAAAAATGTAAAATTAATTTTCTCTGATGACATCTCACCGAGTATATAAACTACACTTGAGAGCAGTTCCCACGGTAAGAGGTAGTTGAACAGCACAGGATGAACTCCAAAATATTTTTGTGGGGTTTTTGTTTTATTTTGCTTTGTTTTGGCTTTTATTGTTGTTTTATTAGTCTTTACTTGTTTGAGTTGGCTTTCATTTTTGTCTCTTTTGTTTGATTTTCTTATATTTTACTGTGTGTGTTTGAAAGATATTGACAGAAACAGCATGAACTTGTGTGAGGGAGGAATAGGAAACATCTGGGAAGAAGTTAGGGATGGAAACATGTTGCAGAAAGTTTTTTGGACCCATTTGGGCCCGAGGTTTGGACTTGGCCCACGGCGGCTTTTGTCCCCCAAAGAAATGAATTAGACACTTATATTAATTTTATATTTTTGGCCCAAGTCTCAAGCACATTATTAGCTAGCTCTTTTATCTTAATTCAATCCATTTCTTGTAATCTACTAATTTATTTGTCATGTGGCCCAGTCCATGGTCCACCTGTATTTCTTACATGTCTCTTCTTTGGGGGCGACTGACTAACTCCACCCTCCTTCTACCCGTGTCCTCAGATTTTCTACCCACTTCTACAGTGCTCTACATGGGCCAAACAAGTTACTTTATTTACAGTATACAGAGAGCATTCCACCACACTTCCTCTTTTCTGTCTAATCAAAAAGGAAGGTTTTAATTTTTATATAGTAAAATTATATATAACAGAACAGCTATTAAGTAAAAAGTATAGTTATAATATTTGGTTTATTTGTATTTATAAAATTAAAGAGAATATTTTATTATCTATCTTATTATTGTGAGTTTAAAGCTTTATATCTAATATATTTTTTAAACTAAAAGGAACTATATCTATAATTTTTAAACAGCCTGGTTTCATACTAAGTTCCAGGATAGCCAGTACTACACATAGAACTTAATCTCAGAAACAAACAAAAGTCTTTCTATGTGACTATCTTTTCTCTCGCAACCTTTAATATCCTTTTTTGTTCTGTACATTAAATGGTTTAGTGTTTTGATTATTATGTGTCCTTGGACATTTTCTTTTGCTTTGTTTTGTTCTTTTTCTAGTCCTATTTTGTGTTTTATATGCTTCTGACACTTTGATAGGGCATCCCTTTTGTTAAATTTGGGAATTTTTATTCTATGGTGTTGTTAAAAATATTTTCTTTGCTTTTCACCTGGGTCTCTTTATACTTATTATTAATAGGTTTAGTAACTTTTCATAGTGTCCCAAATTTCCTGGGTGTTTTATGTCAGGTAATATTTTGTTTGTGTTGGTTTGTTTTAACAGAAATCATTTTTTCTACCATTGCTTTGTGACTTGAAAATTTATCTTCCAATACACTCAACCTTTTGGAACTCAAAAATTTCTTTGAAATTTTTGTTTGAATTTTATTTCAAGTTTATGTCAGTTTGGTGTTTAGTAATTTATTTTCTTTATTAAATCCAACTTCCATATCTTAAATTATTTTTATTGTTTCATCAAACTGTTTGTGTTTTCATGATCTTTATTCAGTGCACTTATTCATGACCTCTTTAAGGTCCTTAAACATATTTATAACTACATTTTTGAAGTCCTGGTCTTCTAATTTGCTTTCCTTAGAAAAATGTTACACTAGGAGGAGTCATATCGTGTTGGTTTTTCATGTTTGCAGTTTTGTGTAGAGTCTGTTCAGTGGGTAATGGGAAATATTGGGACATGAACTGAGGAGATAAACTTAGAGAAAGACAACCAAGTCAACTGTTGAACTTGTTCTCTGTTCTATCTGGGAGCTCCAGCACCTTGTGTGGGACCACACGAAAAAGAAGATAGGACCATTCTCTACTTCCTTATATGAGGTCAGGTATGCAGGCCAGAAGTTATATAGGCAGGCAGCCTCTTTCGGGCCACATAGCCCAAGGTCATGGGCAAGCAAATACCACTACATTTACCCTTTTTGTCTAAACAAGAAAGTTATAAACCTAATACAAAACTATATACCATAAGAACAATTAGCAAATATTGTCTAAGAGAGGTAAAGGGTAATAGCATAAACAAAATGGAATTATAACCAACAAGTGCAACATCAAGCAAGAAGCACAGACTAGATGTTCAGATTATAGGTAAATGGCAAGACACAAAGATTACTCCAAAAGATGTCCTATCCTAAAGAATGAGTCTAGTACCTACTATGCTCTTAGCTGAGATATGAGATGGTTGTGGTCCCTAGTCTTAAAACAGCAAGTAATAGGAAAGGTTGCTCTGTATGCTGTGAATATGTGTTGCTTCCATTGATTAATAAAGAAACTGTTTGGGTCTATGGTAAGAGAGCTTACTGACAGACAAGCAGAGAAAGAGGGAGGCAATAGATGGAGTGAGAGCAGATGCTGTCAGCTGCCAGGGGAACATGTAATAAAGCACAGATAAGCCACAAGGCATGTGGCAAATCATATATTAATAAAAATGAGGGAAGTTAAGTTGCAAAAGCTAATCGTCAAGAAGCCTGATCCATAGACCAAATAGTTTGTAATTAATAGAAGCCTCTAGATGTTTATTTAGGGCCAAATGGCTGTGGGACACAGGAAAACTTTTAGCTACAGTTTTGTCTTGAGTATCTAGGCATCTGGATTTGATAAAGTTGAGTATGGATATCTAGTCTTGCCTTTGTTAGTCAATTCTAGGTTTTTTGATTGGTTTTATCCAATTGAACAGATTATTACCCAACAGTTTCAGGTTTCAGACTCTCACTAGTTCCACATCCAAAGTTCTGATGAGAACTATGGTTCAGACTCCAAGAAGCTCCAGATCTAGCGGGGAGGGCACTGACAAGCTAGGAAGCATGGGAAAGCAACTAAATCTGGAGCTCTCTTAAAATTATTTTATGTACTAACATCATAAAGTATAATGGAGGCAGAACTAGGGTTGTCCTGGGTCTAGCCTTAGTGAGGAATATAGAGTAAATGCAAATGAGCAGTGAAGAGGACTGAGTGACTGAGCCAAGCACTGGTGCTAATGCTAGAGAGACCAGAATGGAGGAGAGAAGGTAGAGCAGAGTAGCATATCTGGGCTCACATTCAATGTTTTGGCAGTGGGATCCCAGAGATAAAGAAAATCTGTTATCAGTTAATAGTCACAAAGGAATGCAGATGGGTTGTAAGGAGTGGCTGAGGAGCAAGGCAAAAGAATATCTGAAGCAGCATTGAGTCAGTGCCGCATGTGGTGCCAAGTCCCAAGTGATGGTGTTGGATGGGATGATGGGTTCATGTAGGAGATGGCAGTAGGTCTAGGTCTAGGTCTAGATGGGGGAGCGGGAGAAGTGCTCTGGTGTCCTACCTAGTATGGTACCAAGTGTAGTCACTGTGAAGTCCCTGGAGGAGATCAAGTTTGCAGTCAGCAAGTAGCTACAAAGGAATAGGTATGGGCTGGAAGAAATGATTGAAGACGCCATTGAAAAAAAGAACTGGAAAAATGCAAACTAGTTTGTATCAGGAGTGTTGACTGAGTCTGAAGGGGATGAAGGTGAAATAGGAGAACCATCTGAGACCTCTGTACCTTGTTCTATTCTATATAAAAATCTCACTCCATTTATTAATTCCCCTAGGTAAATAGTTATTTTTCAGATGAGATAAAAGTTGGCTCAATATTTCAGGATTTTGATCCTTGAATAAACTTGATACACTTCTCAGTGACTCTCCTTAGCTATTGTAGCAGGAAGGAGATGGACTTTAGACTGGAACACTACTTCCTCATTCCCAAGGGTAATTTTTCATTTATAATGACTAAAACTTTACATTTTAATTATGAGTTACTAATTTAACCAATGGCATTTGTGTTTTCAAAAACTATTAACAGAACTGGAGATGCAACTTGGTAACAAAATGTTTGCTCAGCATGAATAAGGATCTTGGTTCAATCTCCAACATCACAAAAAATAATTATTAACATAAAATGCATTAACTGTGGTGTCAAAACATCATAAAATGTGAGAACAATTTGCAGGCTAATTAGAGCTTACTAAAGAGAATATGCTACCTTAGGGAGCCTTGCAGAGCCTGGAGAGGCTGTGGCAGTAGTATCCCATATAAGATTTTAAATTTATTTTGGAGGATTTGAAAAAAAAAAAAGAAAGAAATAGAAAAACATGGGACTCTTAAGAGCAATAGGATTTTTCCATGGAAACATGTTATTATTTAGTGTCATCATAGGGGCAGGAATCTTTGTGTCTCCTAAAGGGGTTTTAAAATACTCCTTAATGAATATCCCTATTTCCCTGAGTATTTGGATAATTGCTGCCCTGCTAAAAATTATGAATGCTCTCTGTCTTGCAGAGCTGGCAACCACATTTCCTGTGAGTGCAGCACCTTATTATGTCCTGAAACGAACTCTTGGATCCTCTTTTGCTTTCCTCAATCTTTGGATAAGTATATTTGGATATTCCTTGGGATTAAGTGCTCAATGCTTACTAATAGCAAGTTATTTAATCCAACCTTTCTATCCTGGGTGCCCAGCTCCAGAGACACCAAAGAAATGTCTGGCTTTGGCTATTTTGTGGTCACTTGGAATTCTCAATGCTCGAGGGGTGACTACAGTGTCTTGGTTTAATACTATCAGCAGTTTCATCAAAATGTCTGTTCTATGTTTCATTTCTCTAACTGGGATTGTGCTGTTAGTGATTGGAAAAAGGGAGAATGTGTCTAGGTTTGAGAATGCTTTAGATGCTGAATTTCCTGATGTCTCACAAATATCAGAAGCCATACTCCAAGGATCTTTTGCATATGCAGGATCATCACTCATGCTCATCATAGCAGGTAAATTCATTCATAAATTTATCTGGTAGCATGCAAAAGAGTTTGTTTAGGATTTTTGTGTAAAAAAAGCAATGATTGTTTTTTTACTCTGTAATTAAATTTAACTTTCTCTGTATTACATACTTGTCATTAATGGTATTTTAGGTAAATGGAACAGAACTACATGTTCTTCATGTTTTCTTACATTTAGAATTTTAAGTTTTCAAAAGCAAATTAACATTTTCTATATTCTTAAATTTTATTGCACTTGATTTTAGCATTTTGAGGTATTTTTCAAGAAATTAATTAAATAAGAAATACACAAATAAATTTATTTTCAAAAAAAGTTGAGCCATTTTAATTGACATTTTTTATTTTATAAACTTTTTATTTAAAAAGTTTTTTCTCATCCCCTCCAATGCTCCCTCTCCCTCCCCACCTCCCTGTCCTCCCTCAGCCTCCCCATCACCCCTTCCATGCCCCACAGAGGGCAAAAAAATTTCAAGGTTCTTCATCTTATCATTATCTATTTTTTACATTGAATATGGAAAATGTCAAAAATAATTATTTTCTGTGCATCTTTAAGATTGTCTTGCCCATTTCAACCTTTGAATGTTTTGCTAGACTTTTAATGCTTACTATTTGTACTTACAACTGATCCATATTGCAATATACAGACAATCTTTTTTATTGTTTTTAAATTGTTTCCAGTTCTATCTTGTGCTTTTAGTGTCCTTGAGCAGGAACTGTTTCATGTGCTTTTAGTCATCTGTTATTTTACCCTAGACCTCTGGCTCTCACTCTAAAACATTCCAGTATAAGAAGATTGCTCAATAATTCACTGTTCTCTAAGTTAACTGTGTTCTGCTGGTTACTTAAGTGTGAAATTTGAAGTATTTTTAAATGTTGACTTTCTATTGCTTATAAGTGATTTCTTTTATGTGAAGCATGTCTTGTGTCAAATTAGGGATTAACATTTTTCTAGAGCCCGGCTTTTACATCTATTCATCTGGCTCTTCTGATTTGTAGTGGAGTCCACAGTAGGTTTATAACACTCATTCAATTATAATTCAATAAACATATTCACTGAGAGGCTCTTATATGCCATCATGTGACTAATCTAAACAGTACAGACACAACAGTGAACAAACTCAGATCATCATGAGCTTTAGACTCCAAGATATGGCTGTGAATTCCTTATTTCTCCTCTCGTTACTGAGTTTACATTTTGCTTGAATATAGGAGTTCCATCTTTGTTCTTCTGCTCTGCATGTTCACTGTGACTTTTGTACCCTGTTCAGGAATGCTAGTCAGAAAAAATTCTGAGATACAGTTTGGATTTTGGTTCAAGTTTCATACCTGCTAATATTTGAAGATTTTAATATAGATTCTTTTATAATAGTAGATTTGCATATTTTGTAATATTTGACTCTCAGAAACTTGAAATAGGTTGAGCATATATGTAAATATGTACTCTCCTATACTCTACTAATATTTGTAAAGTATTTCTTCTGTTCTACAGAATTCTGCATTTAGGAAATAATATCTCAATGTTACTCATACAAGTGTCCATACACACATGCAGACACACACATAGAGAGAAAGGGAATTGATTAAAACCATAAATATTTTTTAATTGTTGCCAAATGCTATTAAAAAATTATCTTTTTAATTCTATATACGTTTTTTCTATAGATTCTTAATTCTTATTATAAAACTTCCCTTTGTTGTTATGTACTAGAAACATCTTTTATATTTATTTTTATAATTTTATGTAATGTGTTAATGAGAAGTTGTATATACTTACTTCTCAGAATCTATTAAGATTTGGGGCTGGAGCAATGACTCTGCAGTTGAGAGCACTGGCTGCTCTTCCAGAGGAACCATGCCCAATATCTAGTGGCTCACAGCTGACTGTAACTCCAGTTTCAGGGAGTCTGACACCCTCTTCCACCATCCACAGGTATGGGATGCACACGACACACAGATATATATACAAGAAAAACACCAATACACATAAAATAAAAACAAACCTCAAGAATTTTAAACAATATATAAAACCTTCTAGTTCCATTTTTCTCTTAAGCCTAAGAAGTATACTATTAAGTCAATAAAATAAAAATTATACACTTTTCTTAGGGCACTTATTCTCCCTCTGATTTTTATTCTGAGAGATGTTCCATTTGTGGTTCTCCTAGACATGACAGGGTGTAGAGCTGTGTAGGAGGAAAGCTTCTGGACAGATTTGTGAAGACTTATACTGATTGGGTTAATCAAATGGGGAGATTCATCTTTCCTTTGTACAGCACCATCCATAATACTGTCTAAGAAGAGTGTAGCCTGTGTTCTTCATTTGTAAATCCTCCCTCAGCTGAAGCCCTTCTTCCCCCTTGTCTAGAGGAACAGATATAAAATATGTGTTCTCACCTTATCTGTTTCACTTCTGTTACTATGCTTCCTCATGGATCGTAGTGCTGTCAGCAAACATCCCAAAACCTAACCCCCAATAACAGAAGAGGGGGAAAATGATGCTATACATAAATGTAAGAAATTGGATCTGGACCCAGATTCTGAGAGCATTGTCTTTCTGGGTCTGCCAGCTGGGCTGAGGGTATAATAAAGCAGTGTTCTCTCTGTCTCTCTGAGTGCAGCTAGACTCTTCATCTTCCACAACAAGCACTCTGCTTCCTGACAGTGGATGCAATGTGATAAACTATCTCTAATTCCTGCCTCATGGTAAACTAACTGTATCTTCCAATTGTGAGCCAAAATAAAAACCACACTTCTGAGGTTGCTTTCTATATCTTTATTATACTAACAAGAAAAATAATTAATAAAATCAACATCTACATGAAATCTGATCAGTTTCTCTATGAGACCCTTGGTTTTTAGCTGTGAAGTGGTGATAGTGGTACATATTTTTAATTTTAGCACTAGGAAGGCAGAGACAGGCAAATTTTTGTCAGTTTGAGGCAAGTCTAGCCTACAAAGCTGGTTCCAGTACCATAAAGTTATACTTATAAAAAATTAAATTTAATTAATTAACTAATTAATTAATTAATGTGGATTCTGTCAACCCAGAAAATTTTATTATAACTTTCCAACCTAACCAGATTCATCACATTGCACAAGAATACCTTCATATTTGTGGTTACTTCTGAATATAAGTCAGCCAGTTTAATCCAAAATTTGCCACATAAAGACAAGAAGCAGAAGGAAGAGGTCTGTATCACAAAACCTTACTGAATGGAGTTCATGTCACACTAGCCATGCATTAACATGGCTTATAACATAATTCTTGGATCTCCATAGATTTTGAGTGTGATATATAATGCACTGTTCCTCTGGCAAATTAAAATGGTCATGTGCCAATAACATTATTGCCATATGTCCAGATCCTGACACTGGAGGGACAGTGTAGCACTCCAAGCACCTCTCTTCTTTGTTTAGACTTGTGGCTGACTTTAGACAGGCTGTGTATTGATCTCTGAGCCATAACTGTATCTATTTCAGCAACAGAAAGCAAATATTCACAGGAATCTATTGTGATGGAACTATTATTACCACAATTTTATTCACTTTTCAGTAGGAGTACCAAATTTTTCTGTTTGCCTTATATGACTAGAGATGACTTTCACAAACTTACATGCATTGACTTTTAGCGCAGGGTTTTAGAAAATGCCAGATTTCAGGGAAAATATGTATAGGGCAAAACCAGAGTCAAAGCAAACAAATGAAGAGATAATGATATTAGACTATGTTTTTATAAGGGAATATTCAAGTTGTACAATGTGTCCTTCTACTAATGATTTTTTTTTTTTGTAGGAGAAATAAAAAATCCTGCTAAGACAATTCCAAAATCTTTTATTTCTGGTTTGTCTACTGTGGCTCTGTTATACGTATTGACTAATATATCCTACTTGACAGTTTTGTCACCTCAGGAAATCATCTCTTCAGGTATGTGTAAGTATAACACACACATATACATGTACACATGTACACATACATACACATGTACACATACAGCAGCATTTGTACATATAAACACAAGCATACACATACATATTTCTGCATGTATGTGTATCCACATAAATGTGCAAGCCTGTACACACACAAAAGAATAGGCTTGTGTAAGTCATAAACATACTCATGGCGTATGCATATATATATATACACACACATTTACATATGTGTGTACACTCTCAATTGTCCACAGGCCTAGACAAACACAGAAATAAATTTGTGTGTACACACAAAAGTACATGTGCAAATATACACACATAGGAAACAATGAGATCTTCCTACTCAGAACGAACTTTGCATTCTACTCCACAGAGACACCTCAGGCTCTAAAGAATTTGCCATTACCAGAGCAGATTCTTTACCTTTTTCCTGCCAACCATGCACCTGGATGTTACTAGCCTTAATTAATTACAAGCCTGTCGGCTGCCTGTAGTAGTGATAATTTTAATGGCATGCCTATTGAGTCTAAATTCTTTATAAAATACAAATCTACCTTGACTGGGAGAGTATTAAACATAGTTTAAAATCTTTAAATGTATTGAAGTGACTTCACTTAAAATCTATATGGTGATTATCCCTCTAATGAATATGCTAATTGAGCTTTAGACTGAAAATGTCCAATAGAAAAAAACTTAACACTTGACTTTGGCAATACATAGAAGAAAATGCTAAGTGTTTTGTCATTGGTATTAAAAATGTGGGGAAAGTAGTCAAAATGTTAGGTTATCAAAGTGTCTGATACTAGTATGCAGAAATACTAAGCTGACATAACTTTATTAACTTTAAATAGGGTCTATAAAGAATGTTTAGGAACATGATTTGTATCAATTTTACAGCATATGGAATTTTCTTACATTCCTTATGCCAAGCGTACCACTTAAGAATATACTTAGCTCTACTGGAAATATTTTTCATCTTTAATTTAGGTCATAAGTACTTGAATGACTATTTTATTTTTCTTTTGGTTCTTGACAGACCTCCAGGTATTTCTGGGCATAAGTCGAAACTGCATTCATTTTATATGCTTTGAGAGATTGGCTGTATAGAATATATCCAGCTGAGCACTTCTGTTTATTATCAAATCATCCACATGTCTATAGTCTGTTGCAGTTTAGAAGACGTCTATCCTCATGTTTGTCATAGATCTTGAAGTCTTCCCTAGAAGTCAGTTCTGGTCCTTTGCAAAAGCAAATCCCAAACTAGCATTATACATATAATGATTGTATTAGGGGGAAAAAGGAAGAAAGCTAGATGAATAATGAGAGAGCCGTGGATCATGTTACATATCAGGACCCCAGCAAAGGGGAGCAAAAGGAGAATGAGAAACGGATTAATATCCATGAAGAATGAAGATTTAATGGAAACTATGCAGGAAACCCTTTAACTGGAAAAGGATAGCTGTGAAATAAATGAGGTTTCAAGTGCCTGTCACAAAATGTCATTGGATGAGGAAACATGGTTTTGGCATAAATGTCATAACTTATTTCACTGTGAATTATCTGAGCACTAAGAAAATTATTATTCCAAAACAATCCTGTGCCATGTCATGGCTCCAAAAATAGCTCCATTCTCTAATAAGCTAGCTGAAAGTGCTTAGATGGTTCAGACATAAGGTAGGCAGTGTAGAAACCAAGAGAAGCAAGAACAATGGTATATTCCACAAGGAATAGGCTCACAACTGGCAAGCAGTCACTATAGATGCATTTCTTTTTTTGTCAAAATAAAACACAAGAACAGAACAAAGTCATTAGGTGAGGAAACAGACTTAGCTCAAGAAAGTAGCATCTAAGTCATATTCTTATAGAGGAAAGAGTTGTAATTGTTGTGAAAGTGAATTTTGTATTTTGACTTATTGTTTAATTTTCATAGATTCTGTTGCTAGCACATGGATGGCCAGAGTCTTCCCTTCCATGCAATGGGTCGTTTCTTTTGCCATCTCACTTTCAATATTGAACACTTCTTCCTGTGGAGTACTTTCAGCATCAAGGATTTTCTACACTGCAAGCCAAGAAGGACAGCTACCTTTCATCTTCTCTATGCTTAACAGCTACCACTGTCCAGTTGTTGCTGTCACTAAGATCATCATTTTTTCTTCTATTGCACTAATACCCTCAAGATTAGTCAATTTAATAAAATATTTGATGTTGGTATCCTTATTTATATCTGAGCTACATATGATAGCTTTACTTAAACTGAGGTACCAGGAGCCCCATCTACCTAGACCTTACAAGGTAAAACAAAACAGTATCTTTAAGTTTCTTCTTGTATTATGTGAATAATATTGCTTCAGCTTTATAGGTGCTTCTAACCAATTGTGACACCAATCTTCAAAACAGCTACAACAGGTCTCTTGTTTGTGATTATGGATCACTCTTGCTTTATTTATTATGTAAAAGTTCAACGCTTGCTTTATATGAAGATAAATGTTGTTTATCCATCTTTTTGTACTATACAATAGTTAGATTATAGTAAAATATTGTTTATGCTCAATATTATCTCTTTGGCTAACACCTTGATGTAAAATATACCCACATCATTATTTTATAGGTTTATCATAGTATCTAATTGTTTTAAAATGGTAATAAAAAGCATCAATTTGATGATTTTAGGCATCTTAATCTAATTAATATGATAGAATCACTACTACTAACTCCTATAACATTATTGCATAAAATAACTTTAAAATTAATGCCAGGAATTAAATGCACCAGCCAGGCAAAGTGCATTATTGCTGAACCACATGAACAGAACCCAATGTATTTTTCCAAAGTGCCCTACCCACTAGGGAGACGCATTTCTAAGACTAGGCAGAGGCTGGTGAGCAGACAGATATCAACGTACATTTTCCATTAAGGTGAGTGTACAAATATGAGGAAAGCTATACAAGCAATCAAATGTCATTTATTTAAACTCTTACTTCAAAAAAACTCTGCTGATGAGATTACTGCTGCTGCAGCCCAAAGAGATGGCATGCATTCTTTAATAACCCTCTGCACAAAACAATTGTAGATCTGACACCAAGCACACTAGCAAATAGGAACAGGAACCATATTTTTATTTCTTAATGTGGTGAATAATGTTGTTTTTATTAAAAACACATTGTGGAAAAGGTTTATTTCCTTTTTTTCTGATCTTGGCATGAAAATTCTTGGGCCTTTACAATACTTTTGTATTTTGTGATTTTTTTTTTAATAGATTGGTACACTGGACAAACTTTAGGCAATACTAACCTATTCTATGTTCCACATTCTTTTCTTTTTAATATAGCTTCCTTTTTTAGCCGGGACCCATTTTGAAAATGTTAGATGTTACTACTTTTTATTTTAACTATGAATTTACTAAAAACATAAAAACATAGTGAGTGCCTCCTTTGCTCCAGATATTAAACATCTGGGTGCTTCAGAGATCCAAGAACCAATTTTATTTTGCAATCTTAATAGCCTCATAGTAGATTGAGAAATAAAATATAAAAATATTGTGAAACACACTGTCTTGAAGTATATACATATGATTGTCATAATAATTTTAGAGATCAGCATTATAAGTGACAAATTCACTGAATGTCTCAAGTTATAAACCTGGATATTTATAGTTAGCTTCCTTGACAGGACCCTTTCTTATGTGTCATAAGTGGTAGCACTGTAAGTGTATGTCAGTGTTATTCTATGAATAATTCTAGAAGGGTTAAATGACTAAGATGCATGTGCTCCAAACCAGATTTTTGTGACTCCTTTATTTCTTATATTTTATTATTTCATGATGATGATTCAGTATAAATTAGTTCACACCATTTTAAAGATTGATTATATGTAAATATTCAGTTGTAACAGTTAATCCATAATTTTCCAAATCAGAAGTCTCAACAGCTAATACTAAAATAATTTGTTCATATTTGTTTACTATGATTATGCCTCTTTTAAATTATGCTGTACAGCTATGCCTGTAAAATAGCATTGATTTTAGTGGATTAATATCATAGCTGTGAAACAAGAGAAATTTATAAAATGTATAGCATAATTAGAATTGTTTAGAACTATTTATAATTTCTGTGTCTGCGATCAAACTTTGTCTATATGATGTAAATCCTGAATCTGTGACTCTAAACACATTTCAGGACATGATTGCAGTCATCTCTTTGTATCTCTAGAACAATCCGTGAGTGTTCTTCAATCATATAAAACTTTAAAAGTAAGTTCTTCACTAATGTTAATTTTCTTTTTACTTTTAGGTGTGGTTGCCATTTCTATTTGGGTCGATGGTTTCTTCTTTGTTTCTACTGGTCTTACCAATGTTTAAGACACCCACAATTGAGCTTATCTACCAGGCCATCTTTCTTCTAAGTGGGTTTTTGGGTTACTGGCTTCATACTCAATTTAAGCAACATTATGGGGTTTCTGATAAAATCACTTGTCATTTGCAATTGCTATTTAATGTTTTCCCACCTGAAAATGGCGACAGCATTTTTATGCATTAGGAGAAAAATACTATAGAATGCTTATCCTCGAAATACTAAAACAATATACAAGTTTTGTGAATTAGTATGTCTTATGTAATCATTTGTTGTGCAAACTTCCATCTCCCTCACACCCACAAATGGTGTGACATGAAGTTCCTCTCTGAGATACATAGATTTTTTTGTGAATATCAAGAAGAGAAAAACTAAAAAGTTCTAAACACAAAATTAAATGATATGAAAATGTTAATTTTTATGAGTTAACAGTCCCTGGAATTTTGCAATATACTGCATAAATAATAATTATTATTCCACATGAATAAAAAAATTGTAATATTTAAGATAATTGAACTTTAACAATACTAGTTTGATAATTAAACTCAGCATAGATACATCAAATTATCACATTTATGTTTGTTTTTACCATATTATTTTTGTTGATTGTTTGGACATTATGTACCCTAATCAAACTTTCCAGTCCTTCCATATCCGCTCCTCCAACCTAGTGACCTTTCCCCACCCAAAAAAAAATTAAATTAAAAAAAGTTTAAAAATCAAATTTGTATTATTTTATATACTCACTGGGTCATAGTCAAACAGTTGGTGGCCTACCACCTACCTAAATAGAACTGAGTTCTTCCTCTCCCAAATCCCCACCAGAGCCATCAATTATAAAGAGCTACACTCAAGCATCTTTATTATACTTTTGTTTAGGCTGTTATTTGGGAGAGGTTGTCACAAAATTTCCCAGTCCCTCTTTCTCAACTGTGCATCTGTAGTTATTGATATTGCTGTAACCATAGCTTACTTGCTTTTTACAGTGAGCAGGAGCAAAGATCATGAGTTTCCATGTGGTTTCTTGTAACAGAACAAACCACAAACATGGCCTTCTGCTGCAATAGGACCACAGACACAAACTGAGCCCTCAAAGGCAGCATGAACCACTGACATCAACATGGATGCAGACTGCAGGATAGACCAAAGACACGTGTATCATCTTCAGTAGTAACATGGGCCATAGATGTCAACACCAACACAAGCCACACTAGAGCCATGAGCTCATAAATGGCCTAAGGTGGCAGCAAGGATCCAGACATCACTATGGCCTCAGATGGCTATGCTGCCTACTCACACCAATATGGCAATATGGGCCACAGACATCAACATGACAGGATCACTATGGCCCTCAGCATCAGCATAAACCTTGAACATCAACATAAATCCAGGTACCAGCACTGATCACTCACATTAGTCTGGCCCTTAGCAGCATTAGGGCTCACAGGCATCAACATAACTTCAGGCCATTGCATACATCCACATGACCTCAGATGTTAAGATAGGCCATAGATATCAATCCAACCACTGGCCACATTATGATCAATGACACACAAATGGCCATCAATGGCAGCACAGATCACAGACCTTGGCATGACTCCAGGCAGCTACATGGGCTACTTACTTCAGCATAGTCAATGGCATGGCCCATGGGCATTAATGTGTCTTCAGACAGTGGCAGGGACCATGGATAGCCACATAGGCTTGTTCTTTTGTGTAATTGTTTCCTCTCAAGTGCACCCTGTCAATAAAGGTGAATAATGCTTTGTATATATTGTATATCTTTGATTTTAGACAGTTACATAAGTAATTCAGAGATATAGTGCCCCGGCCAGCAGGGTCTTCAGCATGGACCTAAATCTAGGAATGAAACAAATGGAAGGCAGGAACACAAAGAACGGAAGGACAACACAAATCTCTCTGTTCAAGTCCTCCAAAGCTTTATTGTTACAGGCAATATTTATACAGAATCTCTGCCATGCAGGTAGCTGGGAGGAAAGGGGGTGGGAAATACAAAAGAATGTGGCAAGCCTTTGAGGGAGAGTAGCAGACAGGGTATGATTAATATGAAAATCTATCTGTTATCGGTTGAGGGTCTGGAGGGTGTCAACTGCTGAGCTGAGAGCTACAGGAGAAGGCTGGAGGATGTCACCTACTGAACTGAGAGAATCAAGCCAGACTAACAGGAGTCATGGATTAGCTACAAACAATAGGGACGTAGCCTTCTGGCAAATGACTATCTGGGGTAAAGACTGCTGGCTAGCTATAGGAGCTAACTTATAAAATATGGCTAAGTTAGACTTTGGCTCCCAACAATATAGTATTAAATACACTTTTATAGCAGAGTAAAAGGAATAATATACACATCAGAAAAAATTAATGAAGAAATTTTAATTTCTGAAGCACATTCTAGTGAATATAAATCTCATATAGATTTTAGCTAACAAAATCATATAAAAAATCTTTTTAAAACTTAAAAATCTGATTAACAAATCAAGTTATCTTGAGTTATACACCTGCAAAGTACCTATAAGATGTCTCTTATTAATTTCCTTTATCTTTCCTGAGCATCGGTTATGGTACAAGGAAAATAGGAGTATTTCTGGTGATGAATGTTTATACTTTAAACACTAACTTCACTAACTTTCTTTTTTTCTCTCTTTCTTTTTTTTTAATGAATAAAGTCACATTTTCTATCCATGTATATCCTTATTCAAGGTCCCTTCCCCCTCTCCCCCTCCCTCAGGTCACTCTTTCTTCTCCACATCTCCCCATCTCCTCCCCAGCACGGGCAGGAGGTCCCAAGGTCCCAATATTGCTTAGTTCAGCCTCCACTCCTGGCAAATCCAGTTTTCGTGCCCCAACATCAAGACTGAGTCAGGTGTTCCTCTAGGGAGAGTGGGATCCAAGGAGTCAGTCAGGCAAATGGATGGATTTGGAGAATATCCTCCTGAGAGAAGTATCACAAACCCAGAAAGATAAGCAGGGCATGTACTCACTAATTAGTGGACTCTAAACAAAAAAAGCAAAAAGCAAAGCATGTCCAAGCTGCAAACCACAACCACTGAACAGCTTGGGATCTGAAGCACCTTGGACTGGCACCTTGGAGCCCGTTCCCTCCAGATGCACACCTGACCCAGTCTTGATGTTGGGGTGTGAAAAGTGTATCTGCCTGGAGTGGATGCAGAACTAAGCCACCTTGGAACCTTGGGACCTCTTGCCCTTGCTGGGGGGGAAATAAAAAGATGGAGGGGGAGAGAGAATGACTGGGAAGGACAGGAGGGGGAAGGGAATCTGAACAAGGGAATACATGGATAAAAAATGAGACTTTATTCATAATATAAAAGAGAAATTCTCTAGACTTCTGTTTAATGGTATATTTTAGTACAAGCTTGAGAAACAATCTCTAAATAAGCAGAGGGTAAACATGTTCACCAGGCATTAGAACACATTTGGTTCAACCATTTTCAAAAAGAGGAAGAACTACTCTCAGAAACATGATCCTGGACACCAAATAGAATAAAGAATTGAGAAAGAGATTTCTCTGCATTAAGAGAAAGACAGCAGCAGGTGGTACCCTTGACACAGAAAATTGAAAGCAAAATGAACTTAGTAATCCAGTATGTTTAAGAAATAATTCCTGGTGAAAGATGTCTACAACAGGAAAATTGGGTATTTGGGTTTAGAAATGTCTTTAAACTATCACTGCAAAGGCGAAACCATTCAAATTCTGTTAAATATGTTGTTTTCCATATATGAATAGAAAAAGTCAACATAAAATAAGAATTATAGAAAATCCAGCAGATTTATCCTCAGTAACATCCTGATATGTCACATGACCATTACAATTTTATTAATCACTTCCCAGGAGATCTTTGAATTGGCTTTGAAACAAGAAATAACTTCTAGTGAATGTACTCTACTTCACAAGAGGTTTCTTCCTATAAGAATTTACAACAATTGGATTGAAGTCAAACTAGCTATTAGAATATTTTGGAAAAAAAATATTTTCAAATGAGCCTAGAGTTGACTAGTTCTTACACTAAAAAGTACTACTCAGAGGAAACCTGATTCTAAAAGCCTGCCTACTCATATTAAGACTTTTTACCACTTGCCACTAATTAATAAAACACGGCTGTATTAAAGCATCATGGTTTTTTATTAAATAGTCCAAGAGAATTAGAAAGCTAATATATATGACTTGACAGTCCAAAATATACAAATTTCAAATGTTCCTATACCAGGTGATATAGCTCAAAAGTCTAAGCTTGCTATAACCAATCAGCTTTAATTGTTTCTGGTCATTAAATATTTTAACTGACTGCTATTTATTTAAATATGAATTACAATTTATTGGATAGACTAAGGGGAGATTCAGAGTCTTATAATCATGTATAGCTTTGAATCCCCAGCTTACACATTCTTACCCAAAATGAGTATCCTGAAAAAAGATTAATGTTCGATATTAACTGACCTCATTATAAATAAGCACACAGAAGATAGAGGTTCCTCTCTGTTCTCTAGACTCTTTATCTTGGTTTATAAGTTCATTGGGTATGTATAAAAAATCTGTAAAGCCTATAACAAAAATTAATTTAAATTTAAATTTATTTAAAACTTGTTTTTAAAAAGAGTTGATAGTTAAATCCACACATAGGTCATTTTAATTTATGATAGTATTGTGTGTGTGTGTGTGTGTGTGTGTGTGTGTGTGTGTGTGTGTGATATTCAGTCTTAGAAAACTAGGTCAGCTACAAAGTAGCATATTAAAAAGGTGCTTTTAAGTAACAGCTATAGAATTTGTCTTCATCTTACCTGATGCCTCATCAGGATAAAAATATCATGTGCCTGGGAGCCATATGTACCAAGATAAAAAATATATGCCAAGTAATTTCACCATAATCTTAAGATGTCCAAATGGTATAAACCAACTAAGACAACACTTATAAATCTCACTCTTACTAAGCCTTCTGATTATTATCATATCTTCCTTTTATACTAAAGAGACAATGCTAAGTCTCCAGGACATTTTGTATTAAAATAGATATTTGCATCACAAATTTCTAAGATTACAAAGGTATACTCAGTACAAAATAATATACTTAGAGATATGTCTTTAAAACTATAAAATCCTAATTGTATAAAACCTACTAACTTGTAAACTGTTAAATATAACTAATAAATACAAATTAATGGTCAATGACCTTATAAATGCTCAAATTTTTAATGTGCTCAAAACTATATTTATACTCATACTCAATAAAAATATCATTCATTTAAAAATAAATAAATTTTACCTGATTTTATATATATGTGTGTGTATATATATGTATATATATTTAAAGTTTAATCCTGAAGTAAATAACTAAAAATAAAGTTTGCTTAAAGCAAGGCATATTTAATAGATGGTTATGACTATGTGGTTAAATTATGCATCTATGTTTTTGTAAATGGGGAGATCCTAAGAGTGCGTATGAACCTGAGAAGACTGATAACTGAGGTTGATGGGGTGCATGATGTAAGATCACCAGACAATAAATATACATAAATTTTTTTTAAAAATTATGCATCTATTTAGTAATACACTAGCAGCATTAACAAAATAAGAAATTTTGCCTTTTATTACTGAAACTTCACTTCTAAATTTTTATTTTTGTATAATGTAACAAATTTTGTTTTGCTTTTAATGTTTCAATTTTTATGAATAAAGTCATATTTTTTATCCATGTTCAAACTCCCTTCCCCCTCCCGCCCCTTCCAGTTACTCTTTCTTCTCCACAATTTAAGCAGACATGAGATGGATTAAAAATTAAAATCAAAACGGTTTTAAAGATTCCTTTGTTATTTATTTTTTTAAAAAGATCTTTTTTCTCTTGTATCCCTCTGCTCACCCATTCTTCCCTCCTCCCAATCCCTCCCAATCTGCCTTGTCTTCCCCCATCTCATCTCCCAATCCTCTCCCCAAAAGGAAGTCCCAAGGTGGGTAAGCTCCCATGGCTCATTCACTCCAGGCAGGTCTGATTTTCTCATCCCAATATCAAGGACGGATAGGCAATTCTCTGCAGGAAATGGGTGTTAAGGTACCAGCCCATTTACAGGAACACAGTCTGATCCCACCCCTCGAGGCCCATGCTAATGAACAGTTGCCTATCCTTGGAGGGCCTAGTTCCTTTTCTTGAAGGTTACCCATTGGCTGTTCTTAATTCAGTGAGCTCCCCAGAGCTCCAGCCAGCCATCACTGTCAGAATTTTCCTCATAATCCCTATCCCTTTGCTCATATAGACTCTCCTCCCCTGCTCACAGCTGGATCAGGAGCTCAGCCCAGTGCTTAGCCATGTATTTCTGCCTCTGTCTCTTTTCATTGTTGGTTGTAAATTCTGTGATGGCACTTGGGGTGACTATTCCTTTGATTATAGGTAAAGTCCTGTCTAGGCAACCTAGCCAGGGTTGTTCTTGTAGGTTTACATCCTCTTTTAAGTCTTCTATTATCTTCATAAGGTTGGTTTTAAGGTCATTTTCTTCTGTTTACTACTCATTGCCATGCTCAAGTCTTAATGTTTTGCAACCACCAGCTTCTTCTTGTTGTTTTTTATGTTGTTATATGTATTCTTGTATTGACATCTGCCCAACAAAAACTGACAGAAAATTCTGGAGTGGATGTGTGGAAAAAAGAAACCTCATTCACTGAGGTTTATCCCTAGGGCTGGCAATCCATTTCATTACTAAATGAATGATTTAGTTAGATTACTAAAACCTAGCCCTAAATGGTTTGATCAAAAAATAATTGCATCATTCTCTCCTTTTTATCTCCCTCCAGTATCTCCTATATATACCCCTATTGTTACCTCTCAAAATCATGCACTTAATTTTAGTTTTATATATGGCTAAATATATAAATACAAACTGTTTAGGGCATTTTGTGTTACCTATGTGAATATAATTTTTCAAGATTGATAAACTGCTATGGATTAACCAATTAGGGATTGTGCTGCATAGTTTTGTGTCAACATGTCACAAACTAAAGTCATCTGAAAAGAGGAAATCTCAATTAAGAAAATGTCTTCATAAAATCAGGCTGTAAGCAAGCCTATAAGTCATTTTCTTAATTAATAATATCTGTGGGAAGGCCTAGTGTGTTGTAAGTGGTGTCATCTTTGGGCTGGTAGTTCTAGATTCTATAAGAAAGCAGGCTGAGGCAAACCACAGTGATCAAACCAGGAAGCAGCACCCTCCATGACCTCTGCATCAGCTCCTGCCTCCAGGTTTCAGCCCTGTTTGTGTTCTTGTTCTGACTTCCTTTGATGATAAACAGTGATATGAGAATGTAAGTCACATAAACCTTTTTCTCTCCAAAATTCTTTGGTTATGGACTTTCATTATAGGAATAGAAACTCTAAATAAAAGAGGGATGCCATCCCTGTTATTTTTCTACTGTCAGCAGCCCTGTAATATTTTTGTCTAAGGATTTGGTCTTATGAGACTTTCACTTAGCATATTAGCATGTCTATTGGTATTGTACTTCACATCTTGTTTAGGCAACTATCATGAGTGAAGCTTTCCTGACATTTTTAGAAAATGCAATCTTCCAGTTAAGTTCCATGTCTTCTAATTCTTACAGTCCTTCAGCTCATTCTTCTGTGGTATTCCATGAGCCTTAGGTACAACAATTCTCATATATAGATATATAGATATTAATTGTAGCTGGGCAGCCCATGGCCATTTGTTCTTTCTTCCTTTGCTTATGTTCATTTTTATGTTTATTTCTGTTTTATGCTTATGTTTATGTTTATTTATTTTATTATTAACTTGTAGACAAAGAAAATGTGATATATTTCCACAATGGAATATTGCTAAACCTGCATTCTTATATAACCCAGAACTACCTCCACAGGTGTGACCCTACTCACAATAGACTGGGCTTTTTCATAACAACGATGAATTAAGAAAATGATCTAAATCTATTACATTTAAGATCTTGCTTATAGCTTGATATTATAGGAGTATTTTCTCACTTGAATCTCCTTCTTTTTGATTATATTAGCTGGTATAAAGTTGATGTAAATCTATGCAGCTTAAAGAATTTAAGCTACCCTTATCTATGGGTATGGAGATGATACCCATAGGAGCAGTTAGGAATTGTGCTGGTTTAGTAAAGTACTCCTCTAAGATCCTTGACCTTATTAGATCTGGGCAATTGGCTAGTTTTACAACATGAGACACAATTTCCCTCCTTTTGAGTGGGCCTTAATCCAATTAGAGAGCTTTTGATTACTGCTGAGTAATCAAGTGCTACTATTGAGCCCTAAATGTTATCATACCATTCCTACTGATCATCAGTGCTGGTTCATACAGATTATAGGTGGGAAGAACTATTGTTTGCACCTCTTCATTAGAACCTTAAATATGACTAATTTATACTATCAAACTAGTCCTCAGGGAATGAGGCTTTTAAGTCAGATTGAGTTTGAGTCTTTTAGGCCTTATGTCCAAGGTGCATGGCTTTCTCTTTTTTTAAAAGCAACGATGCACATAAATGACTAAGATGTTAATTTTTTACATAACATTTCTTACATTTATAAAACCTGGAACATTTTCTAAAGTTCATGTAACATTATAACAGACAATTCTTTCATTCCGAATGTGTTACATGTGTATCCAAGATAAATCATTTAAGTTGCCGTAATGTTTAACTTGCAGAAAGGAATTTGTCTAAAAAATGACAGTAACTGGAATTCAGAGTTCCTGCTAGATCCTCATTTTTTACCAAGAGAAGAAATATGCTGTAATGACAAATATTCTACTCATAATTTGGTTTTGAGATAATTGCCTCATGCATCTCATTCACTACTCTAATGTGGTAAAAATCCATACACCATTCAGGATGACCAAAATTTAAATTGAGGGCCTGTGTAATACTATGCAGCAACTGTCTGGAGAGAAACATTTCTCACAAAGCAGCCTTAAGTGCATAAGGAGTTGTTAAAGACAAATAACAGAAAAACTACATTCTGGTTGGCAGTTGCATGGGGAAGCAATCAAGCAATTTAACAAGAGCTATGAATGTACAGTTAGCTGCATTATTTCTACCCTGAGTTTCAAGAACAGGGATGGGTGTCTTTCCATGGGGCTGTTAAGGGCACGGGGTAGAAACCAAAGATGGTTTCAGCTGAAACAAGATGAAGAAATATTTACCCTGTTACATTTCCCAGTGGTCTTAGTGAACTAGTCTAATCATAGACTTACTCTGTTCTAAAGAGTTATAGTTGATTCTTAAGATCCTTAATTTGACTGAATTAATACTTTGTTTTACATGATTTATCAGACAATTTAAAATTCAGTGTTCCACTATTAATTCAGTTAAAATGAGAATTTGAGGCCCAATGAGTGGTGATAGCAAAATTGTTAACCAGAGGGACCAAAAGAATAATTACTGATACCAATTTGTCTGATACATGTTTTTGTCTCCCTTTTAAGTTTTCTCTAAACATAACAATATTTTCTCTAATTAACTCTGATTTACTAGCATAGAAACATCAGGTTTCTTCCAAAGCCATACATAATCCCCATTATCTGAAGTCTAGCCTCTGAATTTTGTAGGACCACTTTTGCAATAAAATCTAACTGTTGTCCTAATTCAGATTTGGACATTGTTAACATACCTAGAACCTGATCAGCTTGTATACTTACTTTTGTAAAGTTTGTATCTCCTATGATAAAAGCTAATGTGTCCATTGCTGCTGACCCAGCTACCCCTATTCCATTTAGGAGTAGTATAAGGATGGGCACAATTCTTTGTCCTCCAGTGCCCATATTAAAATGTATCCTGCCTTTATATATGCATACCTTCAGCAAAATTTATACTAAAATGCATAAAGTAGTTTCTTACTTTTGAAAACACTAGAATGGGCATATTTAGTTAAACCATTAGTACATGCCCACCAAGTAGCCTAGGGGCTTGGTAATAGTGCTATTGTCCAGATGAATTAATTATTAATTAGACATAATTGAAGGCATCAAAATAATGAGAAATGTTTAGATTAAAGATTTTGGCTTGTGCTCTCTGCGGCGTCCCAGCGCACTCTGGAGCAGGGGCAGCTGAACTCTGCACCTGGCCACACCCGCAGTTCCTGCTGCTCAGGGAATCTACTAGGAGCCCTACTGCGACCCTGAACTGAGTGAACTGAGCAAACCAACTGCAGGGGTCTCTGAGGGGCGGTTTCGAACCCTGACCAGAGAGGTGACAGGAGACACACAAACCAAAGTGCCACAACTGATCAGGACCCATCTAATCGTGAACCACTGAACCCATGGGCAAACGTCAGTGCA